>JJOG01001451.1:0-15232 GCA_000715275.1 Gyrodactylus salaris
ATGCGTAACAGAATAGAGTGGAGATGATAAAAAAGGAGCAATGTTTAAGGAACAAAATAAATATTATGTGTTTACATAACTTAAAAACTGGAGAAAATATATATTTCGACCAATATTAGCAGTTCTTCAAATGGCTAGAAAATAAGTGTTGTGATCAAAATGTTAAGCTAGAGCTCCAAAAAAGTAGCACTTTCTACGGTCGCTTTATAGCAAAAAATTGTCATGAAGTAGCAAAAGATGGCAAAATATTTTTTAAAGTAGCAAAAATAGTTTATTTACAAAGATTTGAGTTTAAAACCTAACACTAACGGTTTTTTATTATGAACAATTATTATTAGCATATAATATGAAGTATTTTTTATAGTTTTCTTGATTGTAACATTTTTGCATTTCATCTGGAAATCTTTAGAGAGCTCTTTTGATGTTTTGACTTGACATTTCTAATGAATCTTTTCTTAGAATTATCCTATATATACCCTTAATAAGTTGATTCAAACTAAAACTAGTCAAAGATCTTAGACAATAACATCTTTCTTCATATCCAAAAGTAGCAAATACTAGCAACTAAGTAGCATCTGATAAGAAGTAGCAAAATTATCTCGAGAAATAAGCCTCATAGTAAAGTTTTGTTCGCACATTCTTATTTGTTAAATCATTTTAAATCAAATATCAAAAATAGCATTTGCTACTTTTTTGGAACCCCTATGATTACTTTTGAATATCTACACAGGAAAATCTTTGGAAACTGATGGTTCTCATAGAATTGATCTGTTGAATAAACAATTAGAGGCCATTCGTGTAAAAGCCTCACCCCTATTTATGGTTTCAAATGTTTTATAGAAATAGATAATCCACACACACGCTTTAAAGTGAATGGGATCGATTTTTGTGCGATCCCAAAGGTTTTTTATAGCTTCTAGTTACATCAACCCGCGACATGTCAGGGCTTTGGCCTGTTTTACAAAAACTAGAATTAACATTTCAGAGAAATTCTATTCTAAAACTTCAGCTTTATATAACCTTAATTTCAGTGTGTAGCGAATGAAGAATTTTTTTCGTCATAACGATGATTCAAAAACAACATTCACAGAGAAAGAACATTTTGAACTGAGATATTCTTCTATTTTATGAAAGGAACATAATTTTTAATTAAGATTATTTTCCTCGAAAAGACAAAAGACTGAAGAACCGTGAGTGCAAGGATGAAAAAAAGGTTTTCGATTGGTCGGTCATGGTGCCTAAAATAAGTGTAAATTATTTATCTGTATTTAGATATTGATTAAAAGTTTTCCAAAGACAAGTGGGGAATGAAAACTGGCAACTTGTGTAGACCGAATATATAAGTCGAAAGACGTTAAACGTCATTGAAATGCTATTTTGGTTTAATCTACACATGCCAGATTGCTTCTCAATGAAAAGTGAATAATTCCTCTGAAATCTGTTAACATTTTTAGCGAAGAATTAATGTAAATTATTTGATATTTTATATATGCTTTTTACGGACATTTCTTTAAACTGCACTGTGCAGTATCCATAAAATTATTTTAATCATTTGACAGAAGTTATTCTTTACAACCTCGTAGTGACTTTTATGCTCAATTTGGAGTTTACGTAATTTTCATCTGAGTTCAAGAGATGATATTCTAACCACCTGTTCCATAGCTAATGGAAAAGACTTTGCTTTATCGCTTTTGTTATTTTTAACTATCGCCTCTTTCTAACCTAGAAGCCCACCACTTCCAAAGTTTAAGTGAGTTTGTCTCAGGGACCAACTAGTGATTCCATTTGGAGCATGGATTCTTTTCGTTATTTGTGAATGAAGTTCACAACAGATGTATCAATCTTGTATTTCTTGCCATCCGCTTTTGAGTCGAAAATACATCTTATTTCTTATCCAATTCAGAAAGCCCGATTTAAAGTAAGTATCAATTGAGTTAGAACAATTTTACTCTTTTTTGAAGATTTTGAGTTCATTTAACTACATGTGTCTCAAGGTAATAATTTAATTGTCCTTTTTTCAGTGATTACCCTGTCTTTCAACTATCCGAGTTAGTTCAACATTGATTGATCGAAATCGATAACTCAAAATTTTACGAGTAAAAAAATTGAAATCCATCTCATTTGAGATTGAAAATGTTCCATTTTAAAATAACTTGAGCAAAAATCAAAAGTTTTGTTTTAATTCATCTTAACATGGTCCTGTAACTTGATATCGTTTTTGAATTATTATCAGTACATTCCTTAAAACTACAAAACTTGAACTTTCATTTAAGGATCAATATCCTAATAATCAACCATTTAGAAAAGACGAAGCAGAGTAAGTCATAAAGTTGAGTTATTCTCGAATCTAAATGGTTAATCAAATCATATTGAAAGAAATTGAGTCCTTAGAGTCTAAGCCTTAGAGAAACTATAAATGGTTTATTCATTTCTCAAGGTTGGAAAAATTAGTGTAAGCAAATCCTTGTATAATCTCACCTACTTTCTATTAGTGGACTAACCTATTTTAAATTGTTATTTTAAAGTCTACTTGATAAAATTACAGCTCTATGCAATTGGGCGTAGGAAGTAAAATTAGTTTTACATTTTAGGAATTTACTGTAAGCAATCATTATCAGATTGATCTTTACTAAAAGTTGCACCCAGCCAGCCTAGTAAGTTGTAAATCTTTCAAAACCATTGCCTCGTGCTATCAACTCTAATTAGTGATTAATGCATATCTTCTTTAGCCCAAAATGAAGGATGAAAAAATATGGCAATAAATGTTTGACTTGGAAAATGTATTTGTTTCTGACCAGAATAACCAGATAGTAGGCATTAATTGCTTAGTCCTCAGGATAAAAATGAAGTACTCACGTATGCGGTTTTTCATTGATGTCTCGTAATGTATGAAAGCATTAATGAATCATTTAACCTCATCAGATCTTGAAAGGCCGCAAAATGAAAAGAAAATCTTGATTTAAACTCACTCAGGCTGGCGCAGGAGTACCACCATAAGCTCATTAATTATCAAAAAAATTCTTGTTTACTGGCGATTATGTAGAAGTATTCACTCATTGGCTTTAGTAAAAAGTGGAAGAATGACATCTAAGAGTGTTACGCTCGTTGTTTTGATTTGCGCTAAAAAAGTAAACTCTCTCGGCTTCCCGGCAGATAGGTCCTATCAGTGATACATGGGTGGCGTTCGTAGAGAGTTTACTCGGCTAGTTTGAAATTCTACACGGTCTCGATTACGAGTAAGCGCTTGAGATCGCAAGCAACAGTAGGCCCACCATAATAAGAACAGCAAGAAATGTTCAATTCATCTTGATTATCGCTAAGAGTGTTTAATTGAGGTACGAATGTTTCTAAGACTCTCAAGTTGAGTTTTAATGATACAATGGAAGCCATGACGATAACTGAACATGCGGAGCTCATATTGTCTGGTTTCTGAATAGTGCTAACTTTTTGTATAAATTAGCCTAAAGACGAAGAACTTCACAAATGTGGAACTTCTTCAAGCTCATCTTGCTGAGCTTCTCCATAATCAACTCAAAAGTTCATATCTCGCTCACGGTTGAGGATGATACAGACTGCAGAATCAATGATAATTATTTTGGTGTCACGAACAGATTTAAAATTATTCAGATCGACCATAAATACCAATTATTTTATTTTTCAATCAACCTGACGAACTCCGATTGCAACGGTCAATGCTTCGAAATGAATTGTTTAAATTACACCTCTAGAGTCGTGAGAATAAATTTTTCAACTTTGTAGGGCAACTGTTATTTCTTCACCGAAAGCAAAAATACATTTATTGATTCGCACCCTATGTATTGGACGAGACGAGTCGCTAGCTGCGCCACTGAGAGTAAAACATTAAATGATCTATAAACAGATGAATTGAATATACAAAGCTATACAGGTATACAGAGAGGAACTTGTCCAATGTCGAGTGTCAGTATTTCCAAGACGTACCTTTCTCAAGTCCAAATATATGCAGATAATTCAACGTCTAAAAATCGAACGTGTACAAAAAATTGTGACGCAAAGCAATGTACACACTTTACAGAATACCGAGTGAGTCTGAGGATTCTGTTGGTTTATTAAATCTTAATCTATTTGTTTCTTCATTCTTAGAGCCAATCTCACTTTTTTTATGGAGACAGATTAAATACTACAAACAACAAAACCGATAAGACGATTGAGATCGAATACGTAGAATGCTGCAAAGGTAGGTTTCTTATTTTAGATAAATTATTTTTAATTAATTTTTATATTTTTAAATAACTTTTCTTTTGATAACAATGTACATATTAACAACTAAACATAAATTATTTCATAAATTACAGATTATATAAGTATATTTTTGAAATAAATCATTTTTCTGACTAAGAATGACTTATTTGTAAAATGAATGATTATTTCGCATAATTGACCAGAAATTTGGTCTTTCTTCTCGTGATGAGTTTTCTTGAGGAAACGCGTACAGAGCTTATATTAGACAACCGCAGAGGTCTAACCTCCTTACTACTTGGAACAGCCAATGAGATTTTCTCATTTGAAAAGTTTACGTAAATTTGTATTCTTACTTGTAAGTAGTATGTGCGACAATATATCGTTTTAGTCTAACTGAAGCTTGATCTTTCAAAGAGGAAGACGATTCGAAAGAAGAGTCATAGAAAAATAAGGGTCTTTGAATAATTATCATTTATTATCTTGAATTTTTAATACGAGAAGTTATAGTAAAAAATCAAATATTTTTTTAAAGAGACATTTTGTGTACTTTTTCATGTGTGAAGAATTTTTATGAGATCTCGACGGGATTTCGTGGGGAGTGAGTCGGGGTAGAGAGACCTCTCATTCGACAGGATTCAGTCTCCTACCACCGACCTACACGAACTGGCGACACACAGAGGTGGGGGGTGTAAAATTAGGATAAATGTTTATCATCATTGAAAATAATCGTTTCTTTTCTTAAAATTGTCTTTTTACACATTTTTGCAACAGGATACGAAAATAAAGTTCTATATATGTTCTTTAGAAAAAATGTCATTGCTTTTATATATTTAAATAATGCTTCTCTTGGAAGGAAACAAAATGATAGTTTTTCAAAGGGAATTATGTGTTTTTTTTCTAAATCATTATTTTGATAGTTTCAACAATAGAAAAAAAGGAGAGTTTAAAGCAAATGATAATTAAATAAAAAAAAGGAAAAATTATTCACTGGTAAATGGCCCATAATTCAGGGGTGGGGAGTCAGGATGGGGAGTTTTTAGATGAAAAAGGCGCTAGTCTTTGTGTTGTCGGACACTCGGTGGCATGTCAAGAGTTACTATTCTGTACAGTATTTGTGGTCTGTTGGTTTTGTTGGTTAGACAACGTGGGCAGGTAGTAGCCGGGGAAGGTTACTATACTCTGAGTGCCGTTGGAGCCGGGCTGAAGGAGGTGGAGGACCTGGTGGGTGGCATTATTGGCCGATTGCTCTATTTGTTGCTGGTGATGTTGCTGGAGGATCTGTTGCTGCTGGAGGTCGGAGAAGTTCGCTGTGGAGTGTTGTTGCAGCTGGATTTGCTGGTGGCCGTTAGGGTCCGAGGAAGCGTTGGAGTTCGTCTGGAAGGTGACCGGGAGACAGGTCAGCATGGCAGTGCCGTCGGCAGTGTGGATTATTTGACTATTGGTCTGTTGATGTTGTCCCTGAGAGACATCTTGCTGGATGGTTAGGCCGTGGTTCGCCATCATCTCGTTATTTGCAAAGGACCTTGAGATAATTATGTTAGAATAGTTATTTCTAGCATGGTTTTAAGGAAAAAAAGGCGATAATATTAAATTATGAGAAATTCACCATTGCTGTAGAGGATTCAGATGTGCCTGCTGCTGGCCGCCAGCGTTTTGTAGGTTCTGCTGGTGTTGGTGCAGAATCTGATGGCCGGACAGCTTCTGTTGTTGGTGGAGGTGCAGGTTGTTCTGCTGGTTGAAGGCTGCCTGCAATTGCCCTAGCGTGATAACAGTGGTCTGCTGGTTTTGTTGGCCATTACCGGTGCTGACTAGGACCTGTTGGTTCTGGTTAGCAACGCCTGAGCCGTTCGAGGAGCTGCTGACGACAGTCGCTGAGGCGTTGTTGTTATTACTCATCGAGGTGTGTTGATGATTCGTGGGGTTGTACAACTGGAAGGTGGTCTGTTGGTTCTGCTGGCTGAAGGACTGTTGTTGTTGTTGGGAGTTGAGGTGGTGTGGCTGTTGTTGTTGCTGGAAGGTGTTTTGGTCCAGTTGGACTGCGGTTAGGACTTCTTCAATCTAAAGGTGTGAAATGGTGCGTGAGGTTACTCATGGAAGGAACTAAAACTGGGTTTTATAAATTTTCAATGGGATTCACCTTATTGACGGGTAGAATTTGTTGAATCTGCTGATTCGGCCCAGTTGTGATAAAGGTCGGCTGGCCTTGATGTTGCTGGGGCTTCCCGCTGAGAATGCCGTTGGGAGAGACAGTGTTGAGACCGTTAGAGGCATTATTGACCGGATTTCCAGTATACACGAGACCCTCTGGCGTCACAAAGATCTGGCCGTTCAGGTTGGCTAGGAGATTGGCTGCATTGCAAATAGTCTGATTCGAATTTGCCAACTTGGACTGATTGTTTGCTGCAAGGGTACGGAATTGATTCGGATCCACCTGGGAGAAATTGAAGATTAAAAAAGGCTACCCAAAAATATGAAATTTTTATTTCTCCAAATAAACGCATTACTTGAAAGTAAAGAGATTATTAGGCCTTCACACTTTTAGTACATAAAATGTATTATGAATTTTTGACAATTCTAGCACCTTTTGATCAAAAAAAGTAATACATTTTAAGAGCGTTTTCTATTTTGAAAACCCAAAAATGTAGAAAAATAATAGCTGTTAAATATTTTTAAGTCAGTATTATGATACAAAGTATAGTGTTTTTACTATCATCTACGTTGAAATTTCTCCAATTTGTTAGAATTGCTATAATTTTTGTTGCTATTATTTCAGTTTGACAAATTTTTTAACATAACTTTTTGTTGAACAATCCCATTTTTGAAACCGAATTGTGTTTATTTATTCTCAAATAAACTGTTTCTATACATATATATTCATGTTTTTCATCGAGCTTTCTAATGTAAAATTGTTAGTACGATATTAAAATATTTCAAAAAAGTTGGTACATTTTTCTCAAAATAATACTTTTTAGTACATTTAAACTTTTGGACCGGGGTCCTAAGACAAATTTGAACACATTTTTGTATTCATCTCATGAAATATACCTCACAGAAAAAAAGTACTTTTTGTAGCCCTAGAGATTATTTAATTAAACCTACCGGAGTTACAATCAAGTTAGAATTATTCAGCAGTCCAGCATGCGGTCCCAGCCCAGTAGACGGCTGTGAAAATACAATCTGATGCGGTTGCGATAATTGGTGCAGCTGACCGGTCGAGGAATTAGGCAACAACTGGGGAGTGATGCCCTGGTGATTAGCGTTCTTGTTGGCCTTTGAGCCGCGGCCGCGTGAGGCTTTTGGCGTAGCCTGTTGCAACGGCTTCGTGACAGACGAAGTGAGGTCGCCACCGTGAGATAAAATAACGGTCTGCCCATTAACGAGGATGGCAGTCGTTGTCTCTTGCGATTGGCTGACAACAGACTCGCATTCGTCGTAATTCGAGTTGCTGGCATTCCCAGAAGTTCCGTTAATCGGATCCTCCTGAGTGGAGTTGAGCCGAGAGTGCGTTCTGCGGTGGTTAACGAGGCTGCCGTAGTGCTTGTAGGATCTATCACAGATGCGGCACATGAAGGGGCGGTCTACGCGGTGGACCGCTGCATGCCTGGCAAGGTATCCCTTCTGGGTGAAGGCCCGACCGCACTCATGGCACATGAACGGACGTATGTTGGTGTGACAACGGAGGTGGGCAGAAAGACGACATTGGAAGGCGAAGCGTCGCGGGCAGCCTGGGCAGGGGAAGGAGCATGGACGACCTTTCCGGTCGAGGGGAGCAGGAGTGCCGCTGGCCAGGGCCGCTGCGCCTGCCGCGGCAGCCATGGCGTTAACATCGATCCCTTCGGAAATGGAGACGTTGGATATAATTTCCCCACTTTCAGTCTGAGAAAATAAATAAATCGTTATTCAACTCTTGAGCGAAAAATGCCTCTGATTAGTAGAAAAAAACATCAATCTCAAATCTTTTCTATGGAGAACCTGTTGAACTTTACACAGGCTCAAGACGTTAAAATTTCAATTTACGTTGCTCACAATTTTGAGCATAGTAGTATTCTGTAGTTGTTTCTTTGGCCTTCGTTTGACCTTTTTAATCTGCTGCAGTTGACCTGACTTCAACTGGCTAATTTCATTCTCGTCGTCAATATCCTGTGGCTTCACATCTTCCTCCGACGTCAGAGATGTCACGAGTTTCCCTTCACCGTCCAATTCGTCCTCGGAGTCCTCTTCATCATTGCGGCAGTCGTTCTTGAATTGGCTGCCGTCAATCACTTCAGGATCCCCGTTTTCATTGGTGCTAAGATAGAGGTAGGACTCATCGACTTCAGAGGTCTCGTTGAGCTTCTTAGAGGGGTTGCTGGACCCTTCATGGGTAGTGAAGGGCTCTGTGGAGTCCATGGGTTCTTTAGAGTCAGCCGAAGGAGTTCTGACTGGAGATAACATGCAACTGTTTATAGTCTCTGATAAATCTATATTGGCAAAGGGAGAAGGTGGGATATGAGAGTGTATACTTCCTCCGGGGTTTCACATATTTAGGGTGTACTATTATGGGGTTATCTGAAACTTTGACACTTCTCAAGAGAACAAGGTATTATCATTCGGTTATCAAGAGTTTGATGTAAATACAAAAATAATTTCCTATCCTATGCATTTGAACTAAACCAGGGGTGTATAATAGTCGGTCCTTTTGTCTCGGCCAATGAGAAGCATTTAAGGTTTTCCTTGTTAGTCAGCATTTTCGTCAACTTATATTTGTGAAAAAAAATTTTCCACGCTCAAATTAAACAAAAGTAAGCATCACTCATGTATGATTAACATTTGAAATCAGTTCTCATTATTAAATATTGTGATAATTTTGTACCAGACTTGAAGACCTCGATTTGATTTCATATACAAACAATGGAGAAAAAAATAGCACACTTTTCAAATATTGTTCACACCCCTGGACTATACTCATTGTATGGGAAAATAGATATTGACTGAAGAAAATAATACCTCGTTTTTCTAGAGGAAAATCATGGTTTGGGATAACTCTAGTGTATCATTAGAATTATACACATAATACCGTTTATTGTTATAATGAAAGAGTCTAAACCTTGTCCCACAAAATGGAGCAAAAATGATTAATGAATATTTCTATTTTAGAGAGATTAGGTTTCATGCAATAATTATCAAGTAGTCATCAAGGGTGCTATAAAAAGGTATTTTCCAAGTCGCATTTCGAATAGGCTTGTGATTTTTGGCCCCCAGAATTTCTTTGCTTTTGGTTTTAAAATGCAAATTCAGGTCTAAGATCCTTGTAAGATTACTGTAGTGGTGAATTGAGAGAAACGCATGCAAAAGTGTGGCCAAATCCCGAATATTGCCGGCGTATTAATTAATAATTAGAGAGAGAGAGAGTTAATATTTGTGTTATATTATAAACAGTTGCTCACTTTACCACAACTTGGAGAAAATTTAAAATTTCAATTTTGTTTAAAATTTCAATTTTCGAGCTCAAATCTCAAAGTGAAATCTCTTGTTGTCGGGGACTCACTTTCTGCGAGGGGACATTCGTCCTCGGTAATTGGAATAAGGGAGAGTGTGGGTTCGGATTTGTCCATTGTCGTATCGGTGGTGAAGTAGGACTCTGGTTTATTCTCAACTGAGTCCTTTGGGGAGGTGGCTTCTAGGTCGGTGAATTCAATCTTCACCAAGAGTTCCCTATCGGCCAATGCGGTGGATGACGACTGGTCGCTCTTGGCAGTCTCGTCGATAGAGGGCACCTTGTCAAAGTACTCTGGGAGGACACCTGAGGAAAAAGTTTCAATTTTTTAATATGTAAAAATGTTCTGGCCACTTCTGAATAACCCAAATACATTTTCTCTTCTTCAGTGCAATTGAATGGCATTCCACTTACTATCGATAGCTTGATTGAGAATATTCGACATATCAATGATATCATTAACGCATTCCTTCTCTTCCAGGTCATCAGCGGCCTGTTGGCCAATATCGCCCTCCAAAGGGGCCTTGACAGATTTGGCTCTAGAAGTCCTTTTTGGGATGAGGGACTTTTGGCAGACCCGCAAGTGTATCTGATAGGAGTAAATGTTTGGCAGGGTCCGTGAACAGGCCTGACAAGTCACCTGCAAGCTGGCCGGACTGACATTCTTCAAGAGGGCGTCCGGGAGGTATCTATTGCGTAGTTCACGCATCCGCTTTAAAATGAGTAAACCTGTTAGATTTCATTCTAGTAAAACTTTCCTAAACTACTAATAAGTAGCAACTAGTTAAATCTTAACACAATCGTCAAGTTTGTCATCATGTGACAGTCACACCCACCTTCAAAGTAAATAACTCGAAAGAAATTAATGATTTCAAGTCAGATCACTTAAACATGCCAACATAATCAATTCTACAATGATTAAATGCATGCTTCTAATTTTATCTACATTTTCATCTATAATTCAAGTTAGAGACCTGCAGCAAACATAAACCTTTCAACGATAGCTTGTCGTTTCTGCATCACTCAATTGAATAAACGACATTCAATCGATATACATGCTACATTTTTACTGCAACGAGTATTTGAAAAAGAGAAAAAAAAAACGAAAACTAAATAATGATTCACAAGAAGAAAAAACTACAATTCATTGAATGAATTAATTTCAATCTACCTTACAAATTTCATTGATAAATTCTCAACAATCCATGTGTAAACATGCTGTATTGATTTTTGTGTGCCATCTCTCTACTCATATGGGGTACACTCTAGCTAGACGCACACACTCTACACAGCACGTACTCACACAGACAAACAAAGTATTGAGACAAGTGGTAGAGAAGGGAATCGATAATTGTGCTATTCAAATGAAATGAAAAAAAATTCCTTCACTCAGGGGGAGGGAGGCAGAAGCACAGGTGAGTGTACTCACGTACCTAGGCAGCACATGACACGTAAACAACACGAGAGAATTTATAATTTTCAAACTCAGAATTAAGATCAATAGAGTGAGAGAGAAAAAACCGATAGGTGTGTAAACAACCAGAGAAAATAGCAACTAAACAAAAGTTGCGAATAAAAGATTATTTAAAAATACAATTCATTCAAATGAATGAGTTACTGAAAAATAGATACTAAATCACAAAATGTTCGGTAGAGAAAAAAATGGATTGCAAGTCTGTATATTTCAACTCAAAAGCTCAAGATTATTTTAAATGAGTTAAAAAGAACGAAAAATATTTTTTTGGGCTCATTACAGTGTATGTATGGCTACTGTTATGGTATTATGTGCTAGAATAAAAAACATACACTAAAAGAAAACTATTGTCATTAAAAAGTGAATATTTTCTACTTACCAGAGAATTGAGAAAAGGCTTTTGTGCGTGTAGGTTATCATCGCAGCCGATTTTGTTGTTATTTTTCTCAATGTGATCTTGAGAGGGATTATTGGTGGATCTACAAGAGGTCATACGATGACGCAAGAGACTGGCGTAGTGTGTAAAGTTGTGACCGCATTGGGTGCAGTGTAGGATGCCCTTCCTGTGATGTCCCTTTTGATGGATCAAGAACCGCGTTGGAGATCGGAATTTTCGGCCACACGTCTGACAACTAGAGAAAAAGGGTTTGTTGTTGGTTTAATAAAATGCTGGTATAAAAATTGGACAAGATAAATCAATTTTTGGTCTTGGAAAACCCTAAAATCTGCAAATTTTAAAAATCTATATATCTTCAACTCAGACTCAGGATTGATTAAATTGGGATCTTTCTAAATTTCCCATTAGAGATGTTAATGAAAGGTTATTTGATTTGTTCTAAATAAAGATTTGACAAAAATAAAGCTTTATATGTGAATGAAACCCTTGAGTTAGTTAAGATGGAGACTCACGAGAAGGATTCCTTGTTATTCTTGATCGATTTGGCGTAAATTCGATTAATTTTGGCGGACGTTTCAGTAGTGGAATCTGGGGAAACTGACGAGGGCATCGAAGTTGTAGAGTTACAATCGTGATTTTCATCTTGATTCATTATTCCATTGCTGAGGAGTGAAAAATTATCCACAATTGGCTTTGAGAAGGATTTCTCAGAGTTCGGTGTCGATTTGAAGTTGAAACCATTTTCTCGACAGTGAGCACTTTCATGAGCTTCCGACATCTCAATAACCATTCATAATACGAAAGATTAATTGATTATAGTGATTTTCCCCTCGTTTATAATCCTCAAAGGATAGATTTTAGGTTTTAATTTAAAATGTATGATAGATAATGAAAAAAATTCAAAACTTTTCCTTAATATGTCTCATGGTTAAAACAAAATAAAAATCTAACATGTACAATAAGATCCTGTTTTAACTAGGTGAAATTACAAAAAATGGATGTCGCACAAGTCCTAACCGTTGAATCCTCTAGAATAATCTGCATGGTCCTATCTAATAATCATACAATAAAATCTGTCCTATATTCGAACAACTTTCAAACAGTAATTTTATTAATTATTTAAGGATAAAAGAGCCATCTATGCAGTTGTCTGCAAGACACTGGATTCTATTGATGTTCTTATCAAACTCGCTGACCTCTTCTCAGCGAATTTAGTAAAGAAACATATAGATTCCGTCACTGAATCCCCATGTTCTCATTGCATCTTTTTAGTCTCTTGTTATGAAGCTCTAAACTCCAAGAATAGAAACCAACATTTAAAAGTTATATCTAAACTTACCGGTGATGTATTTGCTTTCAAGACCATTAAGGAAAAATATAAATCACTCAAAGAAAAGTATGTTATCTTTCTAATAAGCCCATTTAGAGTTAAGCATAGCGATGAACATTCGGGCCCAATTTATTTACGAATTAACTACTTCAAGACCACAAAAGAATCTATTCTCTCAGCATTGACAGAGCGCTATACTTATGTAGCTTATGAGCCTACGATTGAGTACGCAGAGTACATTGATCTTATTAAAAATATGAAGAAGAATGAATTTACACTGGATTTTCATATTCCAGACCATCTAATCGTCTTTGGTAGAAGTTCTCAGCTATATTTGGACGAGTTGCTGACGAGTAAGAGACTCATATTTCAAGATAAGGCATCCTGTATACCTCCAATGATCCTATTGGAAGGTGCTACATCGGGTGACGTCATCGACTGCTGCGCAGCGCCGGGAAATAAGACATCCTTCCTCGCACATTTAATGGTCGAAGGCTCCTCAAAGTCGATCCTCTACGCTTTTGATAGGAACCCGAAGAGGTTCGGCTTGCTCAAGAAGAATCTCACCTCATTGGAAATTCCAGAAAAAAAGGACGGCTTTTCAATGTGTCTAGAGAACCAAGACTTCATAGCTATGGACCCTAGTGAGAAGAGATTCGCCAATGTGACGCACATAATGGTCGATCCCTCTTGCTCAGGGTCTGGTCTGGCTATTTCCAAGAGGGGCGCCAACTCTGAGGAGAAGAATACGAAATCCTTGAGTAGTTTCCAGGTCAAAATACTCCTACACTGCTTCAAGTTCCCCGCTGTAAAGGTTGTCGTATACTCGACTTGCTCTATTTACGAAGAGGAAAATGAAAAGGTCGTTGAAGAGGTCCTCAGCGAGGTCAATGGAGAGTTCACCTTGGGCAATATTTGGAACCGAAAGAGTAACATAAAATGGCTGACTAGGGGCGTTGGTCAGATGCAGTCCATTAGGACGAGCAGCGAAAAAGATGCTACCAATGGATTCTTTGTTGCTAAATTTATTCGGAAGCAATAAATAATTCTAAATTTCACGTCTTGTTTTAATGCGGTTTCTCTTGATACAGCTCCATTGAGAATGCTTTCAATGAATTGACTACCCTATCTGTGGTAGTAAAATTTCATTGGCCAATTCATCGAGAGCATTTTGATTGGTCCTGTGGTAAGGCTACCTTTCTTGATGTTCATTCATAAACAAAATATGTATTTTTTAATGCTTGAAATCTTTCCAAGGACGAATCAAAAGTCGATGAGGCGGTCAAAGAAGAGAAGAAGCGGGTCAAGAAAGAAACAAGAGATCAGCGCTACCTACGAATGAAGGAGCAGAGAAAGGATAAGCGGAAAGAGATGAAGAAACGCCGTCAGGAGAGAAAGGCCAACGGTGAAATCGTGAAAGGTGAGCCGAAGGTGAAGAAGAAGGCGATGATTGAGTCGGATTGCAAGACCTGCGTTGTCATAGACTGCTCCTTCAATGATCTTATGAGTGACAAGGATATTGCCAAGTTATCCAACCAGGTGAGATTTGCAAAAATACATTTTTATGAAATTGGCTGCCTGTCATGAATGGCTTTGAATGAAGCGCTAAAATTGACTTTTCGGTCTATTTTAGCTGTAAATTGACTATTTCGATAGTTGCTCGTCTAAAATAATTTTTCGCTTTTGATCCACGTTAGTTTTTACAATTTCCCTGAAAAATAATTAGGATTTCTTGAAATTGACTAATTATTAATTATAATTATCACGGCACTGCTTTTTGATTTTACCTCTTTTAAATCGCGCAAAATCGTAATCTAGATATGATTTCACGAGGAACTGTGTATTAAATATTTATTCTAGGCGTATTCAAATTAATTTGAACTTGCGCCAAAACTTAAACCGGGATTTTCTCGACTATCTAAAGATTTTGTGAGAGAGGAGTAATATTTGGGAACTACATTGAATATGCTTTCCTTTAGAAGAAATTTTCTCAATTAAAAGCCTTTTGTTAGGAAGATGTGACTGATGCGCGATTTCTAGTTAAAAATTAGGAAGAATTTCGAAATCTAAACGGAGAATATTTCTCAAAAAATCTAATCATCTTTAGGAGCGGAATAATAAGCTTGAACAGAATTTAAAGATATATCCATTCGGTAGCCTTTAAAAGCGAGAAAATCGATGGAGGCCATTTGAATTTACATATGGACTTTTAACACATCAGAGTTTCGACCATAGTAGATAGATTTAAAGAAGATGAAAGATAGAAATAGCTTCAGAATTAGTTCCTTATTTCCTTGAGCTAAAGAAAAAAAAGAGTAGGAAAATCTGAAAGTT
>JJOG01001453.1:0-19658 GCA_000715275.1 Gyrodactylus salaris
AGTTCATCTGGTAACTCAGATCTTGGAAAAAATTTGAGGTTTAAGATTCTTTCGTAACTTTTAAAGGAGAAAATGTCTTTTGAATTTGCCTCACTAATTAATCTGTGTTGGCTTATACTCTGCATTGGAAATAAAATAATTATTCAAGAACATGTATTTAAAAAAATACTTTTTCTGTGTGTGTTTATGATTGAATTATTTATCTAGTTTAATTCCCTTTTAGAGTACGAAAAGACTTTTATAAACAATTCAATTCTGATGACATTTTCCTATGAAAGAAGAATAGATTTTCCCTTGTTGTAAATGTCTCATTGAGAAATTATGTCATTTAACATAGAACAGATGATATTACTCTTTTCGATTTCATGTAAATTATTTGCAACATTTCATCTGAAAAATTGTTGCACACTTTCCATCTCCTTAGTACTTGAAAGGGCTCTTTACAACTGCCAGACCTAAGAATGAGGAGTGTATTTAATTAGAAAGATGGGTTTATACATATTTTAATCTGAAACAAAAGCTTTGAGTTCATACTCCTATTCGCCCTATTGATGATTCAGAATAATTTCATATGTGAGAATAATCAGTTTATCCAAAGGCCTCATGAATAATTCATCAAAATAAAGGATACAATATATTTAAAAAGAAGCTCTCACTTGCCGAAGTGAATCGAGAGTGCTTTTCAACACACTTGAGAACACCTCTCCCCACCATTAGGTAATCGATTGCTGGTAGAGGGATGTTTACCATTTTTTGCATTTGTTTAGTGAGATTGAGAGTGAAGGCATATCGAATGTGTATGAAATATATTTTTCATTCTGAGATATCAAAAGGAAGGCCTCCACTATGCTTGATCCCATACTTTGCTCTTTTCTTTATTTTTACCCCTTCGTCCTCAGTACCCTTAATCATCCATTATATAATGAATCTTTTCATCTTCATCCAATTATCTATTTTGAATCTCTTATTATCCGATCGCACTTTATCTTATTATGATTGATTATCAAGGATCTGAGGGAGACTGAA
Organism: Gyrodactylus salaris; assembly: GCA_000715275.1. Classification (NCBI taxonomy): domain Eukaryota; kingdom Metazoa; phylum Platyhelminthes; class Monogenea; order Gyrodactylidea; family Gyrodactylidae; genus Gyrodactylus; species Gyrodactylus salaris. The sequence goes on from JJOG01001453.1 coordinate 1,027, forward strand.
ATTTAATTTCATCGTCACTTAAATACTCTAATAACTAGGGATACCTAAAAAGGCACTTTTACTTTGAAATAGGCAGAAAAAAGGCAACACTTTATTAAATGCCATAAATCTATAGAGTTATTAAGATTGAACTCAGATTAATCACAAACCTTCTGATCCTGTAGCTCAAATTGTAGTTTATCCTTTACTATTTAGCAAATCCGAGCCACTTGATTTCGAGCAGTTTCATTCCACGGGTGGGAAGACGAATTTAGAATTTCCCGAATGTGATTATTCCTTAATTTTTATAATCGAATACCAGCCGAGTAATTTTATATTTCTCTTCTTCTCCTTCGACATTCAAGATAATTGTTTCATGTCATTTGATATTAGTGATAACTAGGGCTACCCAAAAAAATTCCGTTAGCAACAGTCCATTTCCTATAAAAAAGTTTGAAAATCATTTAAGAAGTTATTTTGATGCAAAATACAATGTTTTTCAACATTTTCTTTTGTAAAATAAAGTAAGCTACTTTTGAAAAGCTTGAAAAGGAGATAGATTTATAGTTATTTTTGACATATGAGAAAAAGAAAATTTTCTACGCCTTATTAAGTAAAAACAGACCAATGAGAAAAGGCCGTAACTCAATCAGAAGTTATGATCCGGATGAAACTTAGGTCGCCACTGTTTTCTTAAAGAAACTTTTCCTTAGATACTATATTTTTCGAAGAATAAGGCTTATTCTATCCGATATCTATCTATTTATTCAATGAGTTGCCATGTGAAGATTAAAGATAATGAGAAAAATGAACCGGGATCACGCTGATTCTGAATAGTCCATTTTGTTTAAAATCTTACCCTAACACCCTACGAATCAATTTTCTCTTTTATTAAGCTTGATTATCCTGCTGAGAACTTGAGCTCTTTTAGGTTAGGAGTAGGATTTGGTCGTATTATCAAAGTTATCTCCTCTTCATACATGGTCATAGTCGATCAAAATGGTTAGAAAAACAAATTTTTAAGTACTTTTCCCTCGATAGAGAGCAGAAATCTTACAATTTACGGATTTATTTTGGCTGTTACTCTTGTTGTGTTAAGTACAAAACACTCAATTTTCTTCTTTATTTCAGGTCACAAGAATCACAGAGAACAAGTTTAAATCATCAGACTTCTCCATAGAATTTCTAGACTCTAAAATGTGAGTTTTTATCTCTTCCATTGAAAAAATTCATTTTCCATGTTTTTTTCATCTCCATCTCATATCACATGTAGTTGGTGAAGGCACGCGACTTTCTCTAAAATCCATAAAAGTTGATCTCTCATCGTATGTTCTTTATGAAAAAATTGATCGCTCAAGCTTGCCACTTGATTGGTCAACATTCAGCTAAAGGTCAGCAATTATTATTCTCATTAGTGTGAAATAATTAATTTTAACAATCTTTTATTTTGAATCTCTAAATATCAAATTACAGCGATTTATTTTTTCTATAATCTTTTAGGCCAAGACAAAAGCGATCTGCTGAGGCATCTTTTGGTGTGATCCAGATATCATTCTTCCCTCTCGAAAGAGTAATAATCAACATTTCCGATGTCAAGACGGTGTCTTTACCAATCAAGACTCCAGTTAAAATAAGCTCCCCTCCCCATCTCGGCACAATGGAAGTATTCAACGAAATGACTAAGTCATGGGAGAGACGAACAGGTTTCACAATAGGCAACTTATTATCAAATCATGTCAGTTTTCATTCCACAATTCTTCAGCCAACTAATGAGTCATCCGTCCATTCTGAAACAATTATTTTGATGCAGAAGAGTAAAGTAATCCTCAGGATTGAGTTGACTCTCAAGCGTATTATAGCCACGATAGTGACTAAGCCAAGGAGCTTTTACTCATTTCCGACGAGTTTTAATGTAACGCAACCTGACGTCATCATAATCACCGAGGAATATCTTTCAATTACTTCCAATGTTCCCTTTGACGACAAATCAATTCAGTATAGAATAAATAGCTCACCGAAATTCGGACACTTTTTCCTCATCTCAACAAGTGGGAATCGAGAACACCTCGGCCATGGTTCAATATTCAAACAGCAACATGTCAAGGATTGTAAATTATTCTATCGATTCCAATTTGTCACTGATGAAAACGTTGGACATGAAGCTGAAATAAATGACTCAATACTCTTATCCCTGATCCTGCCTGGAGCACGATTCGATTACAATCAGAGCACTCTCAGGCTAGACTATTATCGCCTATCCAAGAGCAGTTCAAAGTTGAAGGCTTTCGATTTCAGAAGAAATCTATCGCCTGCAAATCTTATTGTTAACGAAGGACAGTCGGTGAGAATCTATGATCGTGACATGTCACAGGTGACGTTTGAGCATGTCTTTTGTGATGGATCTAAAGTCAATGGCAACTTTTCTACATTTATCAAAGTCACCCAACACCCTAGGAATGGACGACTCAGCTTTGAGGATGAAAATATCCCCGTTAATCTATTCTCTCTCAAGGATTTATCCAATGGGAAGTTGTTTTATCACCACGATGATTCAGAGACGCAGCAAGATTTCTTCATGTTTGAACTCTTTTGTCTCAGCGATAGTCGTACATTTGACAATATCAATTCTTGGGTGAATGAATATTCGCAAATTGTTAGTCTCGGCTATCGAGAGAGCTTTAGAAAGCCAGTCTCTATTCTGCTTGTCAACGATCACCCGGCCAAGGTTGTCCAGAGTTCGAATTACATACAAGTTGCGGATGGCGTTATTAATAAGATCCCCTTTGGGGACTATACCAAGATCTCCGATCTTGATCTCGAAGGGGTTGATCACAAAATCTACTACAAGAGTCTCACTCTCCCCTCAAAGCATGAGAAGAGCGGTGTCTTTGTATCGCTCCGAGATAATGTGATCTTGGAAAACTTTACTCGGTCCAGCTTCTTGCGCAATGAGGTCGGCTATATGCCGCGTGGGATGCCGGTTGAGAGGAAGGAGTTGATGGTTTTTGATGGCAACTTTACGAGCCCCCTCTCGCTGGTATTTAACCTGACGCAACTTCGTCAAGAGATCTTTGTCTCCCGTGGGAATATTTTAGAAATTTGCCAATTTGCACCTCTCTATTTAAAAGTGAGTTTTTTTATCTCAGGATTTGAGTTTCATAGCCAAATCTAACAATTCAATTCGCGTTCACATGGGGGGGGGGGGTTATAATGGAGAGAAAGGGTGAGAAGTGTTAATTTAAATCAAGATATCAACACGTTGCATAATAAGATCAGTTATGTCTCTTATTTTTCTCTTAAATCTTGATAACTCGGCACGAATCCGTGTATAGTAGATAACTGCACAGTATTTTATCTTTGAAAGAAAATAAGAATCTATCTTCGTTCTTTTTTAATCCGAATACATTTGAAATTGATTTCTTTCATCAATGAAATTTCTTAATAAAACTTCGGATCTATAAAGTTCTTCTGTGTATCAGCGACACAAGTCGCTAATCGAATTATTTTTCTCTGCCAAGGTTATTCAAAAATGAATCTTTCTTCGGGTAGACACGGAAAATTCTCTAAAATAGCACAACTTTTAAATTAGCTGTAACAAATATAATTGTAGCCCTTACCCAAATGATGTAAGGTTTCTCTCGAAACGGATCTTTCTAATCCCTCTGATATCTGGAGCCGAATGGAGAAATATCAAAGATTCCCAATGAAATATGGGATGAAGCCATGAGTCATTTTTATTGAAAAACTCTCTCTGAAGGAAAGGGAATCAAAAATTAATGAAAATTTTCCACTAAAATTACAAAAACTCCAATCGTTTTGTAAATAAATTTCCGACAAGAGGAAATGCATTCGAAAGTCTTATTATTCATATAATCTCGTTAACTCATCTCCTCTCTCTATGTGGAGGATACGGTTGCAAAAATGCAGATAAAAAGTAGAAGTGGAAATAGATCTCTATGACAAGGGATCAAATTACGTTTTTTTTCTCCCCCTCTGCCTTTATTCTTGTAAAATCATTATTTGCACTTGTTTAGGAAATGAATTTTTTGATTTCAATTTTTTTTCTAGAAATTCCTAAACTACTTTGTTGAGTCAAGATATTACCAGAGTTGATCAAATTACTCCTTGGTAGAAATAAAAATTGGGACCGGTTCCTCATTTAGGAAACCTTTTTGTCATCAGAACACCAAATGACTAGTTATCACTATATCAACATAGACAACTTCTGAAATTAGTAGAGAATACATTTGAGCAGAAAAAAATACCCATTCATTTTTATTGGCAGATAGAAATTGACCAATGAAATTAGAGAATGCTATCAAACTCATTGAGCTTATATAGCTTCTACGAAAGCAACATATTAACTGTCATATTAAGTAGCAAAGACTAGTGCTGCATTTTAAAGCATATTCCCAGAGATGAAAGAATTCTTGAGCATAATCAGCATCTTTTCCATGACTAACATCATTCGAGACCAATTTCGGTACAACGTTAAAGCTTAATTTAAATAATTGACTGAATTTCTCTAGCTCATAATCAATCACAAGACCGAGCCGAACGAAGTGTCTGTCAGACAGATGAACCCACTTACAAATGCCAAGTTGTATCGTCTAACAAAAGAGTTAAACTTCATTGAAATAGAGCCATTCAAGACATTCAGCTACTCCGAAATAATCCAGAGTCAGGTTTATATAAGCTCAAATCAGTCCACTGAGATATACCTCGAATTTTCCGCCAATTCATGGAGAATTTGCAGGGAGTTAAAAGTCATTCCGAGCTATGAAATAAAATCATCCAATACAAACCTTAAAAACTTCAATATTGATATCAACTTTAGCTGGAATGAGGAAACTGAAATCTTCCTTCCTCCTCTGATGAACGAGATTGACCAGCCTGACCACGTTGTCTTTAGAATTATTGAGGTTAGTGACTTTTAGTTAGAAATTCTTCTAGACATTATAAATCGTCTCATCACCGATGAGTGTAGTTACGATGGAATATAACAGACTATGCAATAAGTCAATACTCTTTTGATCTAACTGTCCGAATGGGCCTATCAAACTTGTCTAGTTCCAAAGCCATTCAAAGCATTTTTAGTCATTTATTAATTGATCGACTCTAAGCTTATTCTCTAAAGATACCTTTTGGGAACTACTCAAGCTTAAATTAGATGGCCAACTTCTTTGCATGATAGTAGAATTCATAGAGACTTTATTAAAAATAAATCAAATTTTGGCCAGAAATTCAGAAGCTATGGCAATTAGCATATATTTATTAGATCCTCAAATATTGGGTTGTTCTTAAAGTTACTGCGCATTTTAAAACTGAGGATTCTCCCGTACCTTTTCAGCCACTTTTAATTCTCCCTCGAAATCAAATAATAGCTCATTATAGAGATTATTAAATCTTGAGTAATCGTCATTTCAGCAAGAAAGACTCGCATAGGTAGTTCTAGTCAAATTTAAAAGAACAAAATTTCAGGGAGGTAATGTTTTAACTAAAAAGAAACTCCCCAGAAAAGGCGAAAAAAAATGTTAAACCTTTGAAGACTCGATCCGCGTTAGAACAGTTCAAGTTTGGTTTACCAGTTCTGAAAACGGGGATCTGCGCCTTGAGAATGCACCAAATTCAGCTAGATAGTCAAGATTTAACAGTGCAATTCAAGAGGTTGTTTGTTCTGTTGGTGCAGCTTTCAATCAAATCAAGATCTTGGGATATGTGGATAAACTTGATTATTGGATACCCCATAAATTGACATGCGAAAATAAGCTCAAGAGATTCTTCGCGTGCTCTTCTCAGCTTGAGAAACACAAGACAACACCTTTTTGAGAAGAATTTCAAATTGTGATGGCACATGGATTCTTTATACGAATAATCGTCGAAAAAATCACGGCAACTTCCATCTGTTCCACTTCTAAAAACCCTCGACCTACCAAAAGAAGGGAGATTGTTTTTTGAGTATTAACTCTGCTTTAGCTAAATATTATTTGAAATACGCAATTTCTTTAAGAAGATCCTAATTCTTAAATAGTCCATCTTGAAACGCCTTTTGTCATTATAGAATATGAGAAATTTTGAAAATACTCAATTTTAAAATCCTTAAAACGGAACAGTCTGTCATATTTTCTCTCTTGATGAAATTTAATTCTCAAATGATTGAATGATAATCTTTACAACTTGCTCACTTGAAATTTGGAGTTAAGTGTAATTTCTAGCACAAGAGGAGTGAATCAGGTTAAAATGATTCAATATTAAAAGCTATATATCCCATATTCCATTCATTTATTAGTTTAAATCTCGATAATTGTAGGATGAATACTCTCATTTGAGTGATGTTATATATATGTTATAAAAGTTTATCATTATTGCACTGTTATTCCATTAATTGAGTCAATGAATCACCAATAAGATCAATTTTAAAAAGGTTAATAAATTCGACGCTTGTCTGTTATGAAACTCTTATGTGTAATGAAAATATCGATTGGTCTATCCTCTGACTTATGAAAAGTGACTAGTGATAATAAAACAAATATTCACTATTTCTATCAATGATATAGACGTGCTATGATAATTTATCCGTTGATTGCTAGTTTAAAAATTATCTCAATTTCAGCGTTTCAACAAGCAATCATTTTCATAGAAAAATTCGATTCTATTCTTGCGAAGATTTTAAATTATATATTTGAGTTAAACTTTTGAGAGAATTTCTCTGAGAATCATCGTATAGGACTTGGCCAATACTCCATGTAGGATCTCATTAAAAATTATAAATCAATGGCTGCACAGAGAATACAGTATTCTCATTAAAATATCTTAATAGACACTTATTTTCCGTGTCTATAAAATTGCTTCCGTGTTTTTCATAGAGATCGTTATTTCAAGTCGACCTAATAGTTAACAATGCCTCCTATTGTCTAATATTCCTTTCAAGTTTTGAAAATCCTTCTCCACTCTAAAATTATCTCAATCATGCCTTTTTTATTTTTGATATCTATCTCTACAAATAATTATTCCCCCTACACGACATGCAATGCAACATTCCATGAGCTCTTGATTCTGTACTCTTATCCCCCTTGTAAGCTATTTGCATCAGAATTTTCCATCATTCTAAATCATGTATAATACTTATCCAAGTAATAATTTCTAGGAAAGCATTATTCCTAGAGATGACTCATTTGAAGAAGGGGGCTTTTCTGAAATATTGTAGAAAATTTACAAATTATTCAATTTTAAACGGCACTCAAATTACCCTCCAAATTATACCGCACTGTTGAATTCCCAATACTCGAGGAACAATTGGAATTTTTATAATTGCTTGTTTAGGTTCGTAAAAACACTGCTACCGATAGTTGCGTTAATTACTTTCACTACTATTTTCCTATGCTCAATTCAAGACTTTGATTGATTCAATTACCAAAAGAGTATTTCAACGCTCATAATCACTGTTGACAGCGTCCTCTCACATAAAGGATGAACAACATCTATGGCTTTGTGTATATTGTCTGGATGAAGGTGTGGAATTTCTTTCGTTCTTTCTCTATTTTCAAAATTATGAAATTGTCAAGAGTGTTACTACATGTCGATCGAGTAACGTGTATATATTCTTTCCACCTTTTTTGTCCTCTTGATGAATAAGCCTTTCCTGTGAATTTCTAATCGATTCAATAAAAAAATACAAGCTCAGTATTCTCCAAGAATTGTATCTTAAAATCACGCTTTGGAAGTTTTTGTAGCTTTATATCAATTCATCTTCTCTTAGAATCCAAAAAAGGGTATAATCTATTACCGTGATGAAAGCTTCCAACTCACACAGCCGCAGCTGATCAACTGCAGGGACATTCTCCAGGGTAGGATCCTCTATTTGAGTCAAAATAGTCAAACAGTCGACACCATGGTTATTGCAGCGATCAACATGAGCTTGATTGGGATCAGCAGCCTGGAGAGAGGCAGAGTTGTCTACAATTTCATTCCTTTATCAGATTCACTCTCTATGAAGGTAGGCCTCATTTATTTCCCCCCGTGAGCAATTCAATGGGTATGACTGCGGAAATTGCTCATAGGGATTATTGTCACATCAAGCGTATAATATTGTATATTTTTATTATCAAATATTCTTGAGTCGAATAATACTCCAAATCTTTGGCTGAAAATATATTTACAAATATTGGAATTTGGCGTGACATGTTTTTCCTTGGAATGAAACGAAGTGCTAATATGATCCTTTAAGTGAATCTCCATTAAAATCCACGCATGTTTTTAATTATTTAATTAGGATTGATCATTGTGGAACACGAAATTGGAAAAGTGAAGACTGAATTGATTCATTATCAGATGAATTATTTCATAATTTCCCTACGAATTTTCGTACAAAATTTTACTGTTTAATTCTACAGACCATTCCCGCCCTCGATTATATATAAAGTATTCGGCTATTCATGCTCTTTTCGACGAAAGTTATTTAACGACCAGGGTTTAAACTTGAGGAATAAAATTAGCTGAAAGTAAGGTAAAATAACCATTTCAAATCGATGATCGAATAGGTTCAAATGGGTCAACCTATTAGAACCATGACATTTTTTTCAATAAATCATATTTTTTCAAATCCTTCCATTTTCTCAGATATCGCTTAGATGTTCCAAATATGTATAATTTGATGAAGTTGAAGTTATGAATACAATTTGAGTATTTTTCAGGTAAAAAACCATGAAAATAAAATATAAATTCGTCGGTCACGTATTAGAGCAGGTAAAAAATCGATAATCAAACTGGCCTTCTAATAAAAAAGACACAGTTTCTGTATCCTCTTTCATAGATAAAACAATAGTTGTAGTCGGGCGACTCTTAAATAAAAGTCAGCTCTAAAAAGTTGAAAATTACAATAATTTAATTTCAAGTATGTCAAAATTTTTTTCGGTTTGTAATTATAATTTGAACATTGATTAGCATGAAAATATATTATGAAACTCTGAAACTACACGACGGATTTTTTTGAAATTTTATACAACCATTCATTAAGTGGTCGCGTGTGCTCCTGCACGATCACAGATCTCTTTTAAATCTGTAAATTTTCAATAACCAATCAGAATGCAGTATTCAGCCTTTTCATTTATCTCTCTCCAGGTGCCCCATACACACATACTCAATACATATATGCAGACAATTGTATACGCAGAAAATCTCCAAAAATTAATTTCTAGCTAAAAAGTTTATGACCGGTTTTTCAAGATGTTGACTTATTGGGCAAATATTCCTAAATGTTGTAAAATGTATTCTAGAAAGAGGATTTTTCTTAACATTAAGAAAATAATATGACATTGTCAATTGGATCAAGTATCCTCTTCATTGTGTAACATTTAAACTTTTTCACTTGTGTTCATAAAGAGAAATCTTCTGTCCAAATCTATTAGAAGAAAACCACGTCATCTAGCCTGTATTAACATCAAGTCTCATCTTGGACATATTCATTTCCTTAGGTCTTTCATTGAGGAAATCCGATATTTCTTCATAAATCTAAAAGAATAAATCCATCAATCCGTAATTTTATTTATTCAATCTGCTTAAATTACACATGGGAAAGTGTTATTTAGTCTATAAACTGTATTTACTTCTTTCTTGTTAAAGTAAAATTATCTTTTGAATCCACAGAATCCACACTTGGCAACTTACTCGTCCTGGTAATAAATGCCAAAGTTGATATTCCCTCGGGATCTCTGATATATCCTTCACTAAAAACGTATTTATTGCTCTTTGCAGTTATTGTAAGCTTGAATTCCCCTTTTAACTCAATACTCAAACCATAAGAAATATCACATTTTGAAGGTTTTTTTTCTTATCGAATCAAATTTTTCTTCTAAATATACATTCTTTACCAAAATCGCTTTGTATTCCAACTTAAAATATGATAATTTGTTGATGTAACTAGCCCTTGATGTAAATCTTTGCCCTTTCGATTTGAATAATCTTATGAGTGAATTTTGCTTGAGTAGAATAACATTTTTATGTAATACAAATTCTCTTGCTCCATATTTGAAATGTTACAGGTAGCCTGACTTTGTAGCAGCAACTATTAGATCTTCGTCTGAGGACAGTATACTATTCAGATTACCATTATCGAGAGTTATAAGCCGTTCTAACATGCTATGTATGATTGATACATATTTAGTTAGCCAATCAAAACCGATTCAAACCATGACTAAACTTTCTTCTAACTAAAGATTTAGTTTTTAGGAAAAACTTATAAATTGACTTGATTGCCTCTTTGTTCGATATAAATGGCCACCTCTAATGAGCAAATTTTAGAAAAATGGAATAATCATTCGAAGAGGCAATGACAACTTTCAGCTGACAAGGGAAAACCTCGAAGCTGGTGACTTTCCATCAACTCATCATGATGAGCCCACACAAGAGAAAGTCCGTCTGCTCAAATCCAACGGCCAGAAGCGCAACGGAATCGATCGTTTTGAAAAGTTTGATCTGAGAAATAACCTAACCCGAACCCCGAATGCTGGCGCTACAATTTTCGAGGTGGTCCATCAACCAACAAGAGGTTTTATTTATTCCACCAGGTGAGAATTTATGCATTTTATATCATGATATATTTATCCATGTCCTTTACCTAACAGAGAGTCTTTATAGGTTCTACCAAAAGGTCTATTAAAAACAGAAAAATATAGATTCTGAAAATGATACCAAAATGTCAAATGTTCGAAAATATTCTTTCGATTGCCCAGTTAATAATGCTGTGAAAACTTACATCATAAAATATCACAAACGTATAACTATTTCAATGTAATTCAAAGATCAGATTTATAGATGTTAATTGGTTCATGACAGAATTTGAGCATATTTCTGGTTGAGTCAAAATTGCCCATCCAATATAACTCATCCTAATTGACTACTTGTAGGAAAAGGTTTTTTGAGAAATGAATCTGAAGGAAATCTTTTTCAAGAAAATACAATCTTCAATAATCACACTTGAAAAGAAATAATCCTCCACTGTTGTTAAGATAGATCCTTTTAGAGTATTCACTCAGAATTAATTCTCAATATTCTTTTTCTAAGCTAATCATCACGGGAGGTCCTGATTGAGATATATATATTTTTAATTTTGACATTATCAAATGATAAATCAAGGTAAAAATTGCACGCTCTAATCGTGAGGAAATTTATTATCGAATTTCAAAAATTTGATATTTCAAAGCATGTCAATCGTCTTTTCTGCTTTTAAATTAATGACTTGATTTTAAAAATCCCCAGCATAGAAAATTAATGCTAATCTTTGGGGTATTAATACTATCTACGTCCGTTCTGGCTCTAGTTTCTCCTCAGTCTGAGAGCTCGTAGCTCTTTAACCCACTCTGCCTAATTAGACCTTGAAAACTGTGTATGAACACTGAGAAAATCCCCACGTTAAAGAGCCACGGGCTTAAGACCAGAAGGGCCGCAAGGTTTGAACAATAATAAATGATGTAAAGTCACATCATCGGGCAGTCTGGATTAGTGGTTGTTGCATTGGACACCCAATGGCCGTGGGCTCGACTCCTCCGTATGGCATACGGAAGAGTCCTATTGAGGATGTAACCTCTTTGTCTGGTTATGTTGTGATTTCACTTGTACTATATATTGATGGGTCGTTATCAGGTTCTCATAAACTAACTCGAACTAATGAGCCTTTAATTATTCAAAAGGAAGGCCATTTCAGTTAAAATCTGTATGGAGTTTGATTATTTTCTCAAAATAAACTATTCAAAATACCGACTGCTTAGAAGGCCCCCTCTAAGAAAATGCCCACGTGACAATTTAGTCTGCTTACTTTGAGCTGATTAGAAGAACTTGCTCATTGTTTTATAAAAATTAATTATGGAACTAAAATGAGCAACTCTTATGAAGAGAGATTAGCCAGAAATATCATCAACTGAAGAACATCTATGGAAATCTCTCATTAGCCTTTTATCCCTTATCACAAAGAGAGATCTCAAATGACCTTTGCACAGTAATATTTTGTCTTTCATCCACTTATTAAACCGAAAATCTCAAATAGCAATGAGCGCTTCTATTGAATCTATCCAAGCAGACACTGTTATCACTGATAACTTATCAGTGACCTTTTGCATTTTGGAAACTTTTAATTGTAATATTTACAATGTAAATTTAAACAAATTGTAGAGGGTTGTAAAAACTAATATTTCCTCCTCTATCGATCAACCTTGAAATGCCATATTAGTATAAACATCTCATTTGTGAGATTAACAGTAATTCCCATGTAGATTATCGTCTCTTGATTCAGGTTCTGTGTGTACACGAGCTTCTAGTTTTCATCCCGTGAAAATGAGATCAGTGCAAATTTGGATACTACGCTGGATTTTTATATAATTTCAATCTAGGCAGAATAATCTTTCCATGGAGTAAATATATCCTGTTTAACTTGAATAGTTCTTTGGAAAACTATGAATGTATTTTGACAGTAAACATATTACAATTCAAATTCATTAAATGTTTCTGATTGACAGAATGTCTTGTAGAGAATAGAAATGTATACTTGAATAAAGAATCAAGATTAGATTATTAAAATCACGTATTATCCAAGGAAAACCCAAATCGTAACGAAGCTCTTATTCACAGAACATTAAAATCCCTGTATGGTTCATTCTAATATGGCATATATTCAAGGTGGATCTTTAACAAGAAGGCTGAATGACTTCTCAAAAGTTATAATAATTTCTAATTTCCAGAACTCAAATTATTAATTTCCTCTGTAAGCATCAGGATCTCGTGGTGCATGGAATTAAAAAAATTATTCCTTAATTTAATTACCGTCATTATATTCGTCATTTGAATGATCTTTCAATAATTTGATTATGCAAAAATATTTGAGATCAATCTATTATTCAATCTTAATCTAATCTCCCATCGCCTATACCCTCACTCTATTTAATTTCATGTTTCCAAATCAGTCTCGGTATCCTCGTTCAATCTGCTTCCTCAATGAGAAAAAGTAGTTTGATTGGGCTTTTAATTTCTCCAGACAACGCATTTCCAGAGGAGGTAACTAATTGCTCTATTGTGAAAATATTAGCAAGTAGAAATCTCGAATTGAGCAGACACATTTTTATAATGAGGCATGATCCTTGGGATTTTGAAGAAATTAATTACATATAGTCTCAAAGTGTTAATGATCACAACTGAGTGATATTACACTTGGAACGTAACGCTCTTGATTATTCGCTTTGACCGGTTATTATATATAATTATTACTAGGGCTACCAAAAATGTGACTTTTTGCCACTCCGAAAAAATATAAAAAATCTTCACCTACTTAGCTAATGCTGTGGAATCCCAGCTGATAGTAGCATCTTAGTGAAATCGTGGAATTGAGTATCCTTACAGAGTTTAATATCTGTATGCGTGATATGGGCCTTAATTAAATCCATGTGTTGTTTGGTTTTTCTGTGTTGATCCATTGACAGAACATTTGCCAGAGCATAGTTAACAACCTTAAGCGAAACAACCATCTTAGAAGTCTTTCTGGGTAACAGTTCTCTGCTAACACTGTTCTTAATTTGGTCTTCTCCGGGTTGACTTGTTTGCAAAGGGTTTCTTTTCTAGCCATTGAGAACAAATTTTCAAAATTTGTTATTCCTATAAAAATTTATAAACCTTAAAAGAACAGACGATTCTGGTAGAAATAAACATCTTCCTCTTTGTATAGAAATTATATATTAGTAATATAATTTATTGAATAAAAGTGTAACATAAAAATATATGCTCCTAGCAATGATGACTTTAAATTTGGCAGTGAAGACATAAATATAAATGTATCCCATTTTTCGGACTTTTTTCACCATGAAAAATGTACTCCTTTCATAATACGAGTATTCTCCATCGGAATTGACCTGATGCTTGATCCGATATCAAATATTGGGATTAACTAGAAAATGATATTTTCTCAGATTGTATAAGGTTGAAGAAATGAAAAAATTTTGTGATTAATTTTTCCATTCCTTTCATCAAGATATATAAATTAGATGAGAAGCCTCTTTAAATAAATAGTCGAAACAATTTATTCTGATTAAAATTGCGTCTTTAAAATCTATCTCATTCTATCTGAACATGGGAAACCTCTGAAATAAATCATTTATGCTCGTTAATATCCCATATGCTTTTTACAGATGAATATGCTAAATTTTTTTTTCCTTCTAAACTAGGATAGTTAGTTTTTATTATCAGCTTGATAGAAGAAACAAGATATCAAATTATGCTAAATATGCTTTTTGGAAAAATTATCCAATGAAATTTTTATAATATTGAGTACTATTTCAAGTTTACATGACCTACTCAAGTCAAGTCTAGACAAACTCCTTTCGACTCAACTAGTTAAAGGAGGACAATTCTGAATGGCAAAAAAAAACTTTTAAACATAATTTCAGATACATTTCAGGAGAACTCTTTGGCAAAAGAGATTTCATTTTATGATTTGAAAAACAAATAAAATAAAATTATTCATCTGACCAAGGAAACTCAAGAGGGGCATATTGAAGATTTGAGAAAAATGAATTGAATTATAAAATTTTATACTCAAGAGTAATGATTTTTTCCATGAAAGTGTCCAAATTTCTTGAATAATAACGTCCTTATAAGGGTTAAGAACATGAAAAAAAGGTATTGAATTATGTGAATGGATAATTAAACCTCAACTATTTTCTTAGTTGTCTCTCAAGTGAAGTCAACACTTTTCTCTATCTAAAGATATCCAAGTTATCTTCAAACTTGCCTCTTAAAAAGGTAATTTAAATGCATGATTTTAGAAATATGAGAACGTTTATCGCTCTTGGTGTGTGAATACATTAGGAAGTCTCTTAAAAAATTAGATACACTCTTCAGGTCGAGTTTCATCAAACATTGATTTACAAGTGGTTTTTTCTCTCGCTAAAGTAATTGTAACTGTTATCAATAATATTACTTGCAACTATGGACATACTTGAACTTGCATTCCCCTTTCAGACTCAATCAGACGATAACCCTATTCACGTTGGAGGAAATGAATCGGGGAGAGATTATATATAGGCCCTTTCTGACCAGATCCAACGATCATGACGAGTTTCTTGTAAGTGCCACGAGCAGCAGGTGTTTTAGACCCTCTTAATTGATTAATTAGATGTCTGCCTATGATTCAAAGACGAGGCGATCGATCATGGATGAAAGGATCAAGATTCTCTTCCCAACAGATGCAACCGCCGACCAAAGGTTTGATGTTAAATCGGCAAGCATCTTTCGGAGGTTATTTGTCAATGTACCAACCCTACTCGGGCCTAATGATCTCTCTGTCATGGTGTCAGGTGAGTTAGTAAATCATATTTTATAGACCAATTAAAGTGAGGTCGTTTAAGAGAAGATTTGATCATGGCCGCTAAATGAGGTAGTTTAGAAGACGTAAATTTCATTTGGATTCGAACTTGTATTGAATATTTCCAAGAGTTTTCTTAATTCGTTTGGTTACTTTTCTTTTCACCTTCTTAATCGTCTATTCCTGCTTCTTAGAAATTGAATTCTCTTAAGCTTTAAAGTTTTTCAAATAATAAAACTTTTTATGATAAAAATTTTAATTTGACTTGAATTATAGTTCCTGTATTTAATGAATCATTAATAATGATTAAGAATGGTGATTATTAGAGTAGATTATATTGTTTTTTAATAAATAAAACAGCCATTGCTATTTTTGCAATTAACTATCAAAAACTCCTATTATTGGTGATTAATAGGGCTCCGTGAAAATGTGCTAAAAAATATTCCTTTGGAAATAATATTTTTTTTACCAGAAATATGCTCAAAATATGCTTTCTTTTTTGAACGATTAAGCATAAAATTATAAACTCGACCACAATAAAAAAGTTTGAATGAGAACCGAAAATCGTTTATTTTGATTTGATTTGTTTAAATGAAAAATCCAAATTAATTATGTTGACAAGCAATTTTCATAAAAGAAATTTGTATCTTAAACCTGCTAAAACCAAGATATCTAGAGAATTTTGAATAGTTATTTATTATTAGCTTGATAGAATGAACAACATATACATATAATTTATAGCCAGTCTATCCTACCACAGAGTAATTATGCCCCTTATTTTCATTTTAACTCTGAGCAAATCCCATCAGTATAAAATATTTACTGGTCATAGCCTACCGTAAGGAAACAATTACGCAATACACAAGTCTGAAAATTACCACTTCAAGCTCGCATGAATAATTCTCTCAGATGATGCTTTCAAACTCAAATTTCTATACAAAATGTTAATCTCTTCTTTTGCATTTTCCCTCATTGTACTCTCTTCTCCTTTCCGTAACAGAGATGAATTTGTTTCTGAGGTCAGAGATGATTTTTTTCTCAAGAAAAACATAGTCGCTCCTCTCTCTCACTCATTCTTCGTAGATGGCCAACATGAGAATATGATCAAAGCTGGGAGAGATGAAATCAATGTCTCCTCGAGATTTGATTTCCAGATGAGAGATGAAATTCTATTTACCCTCGTTCAATTTGAGAGTATGTCAAAACATCGGATGTGCTATGAGATAATCTTTTTGCGTCAACCGAATTCTTTCAATGACATGAACATCGCTGGGAATGACTCTTATCAGAGCACGGATAACTTTACTCAGTCTCAGGTCAATGATCGTGCAATATTCCTTCTCATAAGGGAACGCCAAGACCTCAACAGTCAGACTTTTTGTGAGTTTTGTCTCATTTTCCTCTCTCTCGATGCAGACTAGTAGGAATACTCTATTTTTGTAGACAAACATGAAATTTGCAAAACAGACTCTCACATAATTTAATTAAACCTTTTTTCTGCCGACTAGTTTTAATATGAATTTATCATCATTTTTTTGAGGTTGAGCCACTAAAATTATCCTCATCTGATATTTTAGTAATAATTCCTAGTAACGGACTCTTTTATTTCAAATTTCTCGACTAGCTCCTTAAAACTTACTCGCCAAATGTGTATTTAGAATAGGAAATAGAATTCCAAGACTCAACGATGAAGATTTAGATTGAACTTTAAAGATTAGCTTCTGAAATATACTCAGACATAAAACTGAATTTTTCTTAATAAATTAAATTTAAGTATTCTTCAATCCTTCAACCTTACTTTAAATAATCCTGCAATTTTATAATTTTGAATATTTAATTCAGGTTACTTGTATCTTGATTTCTATAATAATTTAACTTAAACTAGGGCTACCCAAATAGTGCCTTGATAAAAATTATTTTTATGTCCATTTTTTGATTAGAAATAATAAAATTTTAGAAGTAATTATTAAAAGTTGGCTTTTATATAAAATTTAGGCATTTAATGAATCAGAATCAAGAATATAAAACAGTTTAATATGTTTTTTAATCATTTTCCTATGAGAAAGGCTTGCGATTATTAAATAAATTACCAATTTCTCAGTTGAAGTCAGTTGATATTCCAATGTGCTGATCTATGTATCTAATTCTGTCAGCTTTAAACTCTGAATCTCAGAAATAGCAGTAAAAAAAGTTAAATTTCGATATTCATTAGTCTTGAAAGATTTGACATAATCTGTTATCTTGTGCAAAATTATGCGACCAAAAGACAATTCCAATTTTATAGTAGAATATATTATAAATGGTTTTTAATGACCAATGAAAAGTCTTTATGAGGTATTTTTAATTACGCAGCAATCACCTGAAAGTTGATACATATACCATAGTGTTGTTTTAACCCTAGTTCTGGAAATGGGGTCTTTTTTGACCCCAGGAGAATTTGTAGGCGTATAACTTTTAAAATAATATAGGCCTAGCCTTATGGCCTACACGCACATATGGTAAGTGGGGGTCAAAAAGTACCCCAATGTTTTTTTTGGTTTTTTTTCTGTATTTTCAAGCCTTTCTGGTGGGTTGAATGTCTTTAGTTATCAGTATTACAAACTACTATAACCAGTCAAGACGCGTATGCTCTTATCTCGAGAAGACTCGTATCAGAAGTGTTCAGTTATTCCGATTTGTCTGATTTCTCAGATGATGATATGGTACTCAGTGATCCTTGTTATTCATCTAAATACCATCTAAACCTGGAAAATATGGTATGAAAATCTGGGCGGCATGTGATGCAAAGAATGCATATCTTGTAAACGCCGAAATATATATTGGCAAGGAAGGGAATACAGCTGAGACAAATCAAGGTATGAGAGTTGTCAAACAATTATCGCATCCATTCGTGAACAAAGGAAGGACAATTATTTGCGACAATTTTTTTACATCAACTGATTTATCAAAATATCTTGCTTCAAAAAACACTTCACTTGTTGGTACTTGCAGAAAATCAAGAAAGTTTTTACCAAAAATATTTTGTGAGAAGAAGATTGAACAGAATTCATTGGAGTATCTTTATTGCGGTGAGACGGCTATATTGAGGTACGGACAGAAGAAAAATAATCCAGTGGTTTTACTGTCTTCATTGCACAATACTTTCAATGATTCAGGACGAAAACCTGAAATTATCGAATACTATAACTCAACTAAAGGAGGAGTTGACACTTTAGACCAATTGATCGGAAATTATTCTTGCAAGCGAGGAACGCGGAGATGGCCTCTTTCTGTCTTCTGGAATTTGTTAGATATTGCTTCGTATAATGCA
>JJOG01001456.1:0-23571 GCA_000715275.1 Gyrodactylus salaris
CTACTGGGGTCGAAACTCTGATGTGTTAAAAATCCATATAAAAATAAATTCAAATGGCCGCCATCGATTTTCTCGCCTTTTAAAGGCTACTGAATGGAAATATGGATATACTCTGTTCAAGCAAATCATTCCGCTCCTAAAGATAATCAGACTGTTTGAAAAATATTCTCCGTTTAGATTTTGAAACTGTGGCTAATTTTAAACTAGATATCTCGCATCAGTCACATTTTCCTAACAAGAGGCCTTTAATTGAGAACGTTTCTTCTAAAGGATGGCATTTTTCATGCAGTTCCCAAAAATTACTCCCATCTCTCACAAAATCGTTAGATAGTCGAAAAAATCCCGGTTTAAGTTTTGGCTTAAGTTTAAATTAATTTGAATACGGTTTTCATACACAAATTATGTATGCGATCTAAAAGAGGTTAAAATCAAAAAGCAGTGCCCTAATGCTTTTGAATAGGAGGACAGAGAAATCGGGAGCCAGAACAAATATTTGTGGTTGAAAATTTTTAATTTGGAGATTTTCGCTGAACAAATTTTTGCTTCTTAAACCTAAGAACATGAATATAGGAAAAAGATGTCCATAAAAATTAGTGTTTGGTCGTACTACTTATGCGAATCTCCTGTTAAAGAAGTCTGTAACTCTAATTTTCAGTGTTTGAGTAGAAAGGAATATTTCACAAAAATACATTGAATTCGTCTGATGTTTTTCAAAAAACTTTCTTCCTCCTGTCACGTATTTATGCGTCTAACTACTTCATTTCTGCTCTCATTGTGATCTATGACAAGGATCAAACTGGGCTAAGAGGCTTAATACTTATTGTAGACATGTTTGACATTCATGGAAAGTGACATTTCTATGACTGAAGGAATTGAGCATTGATTTTATTCCATATTCTCTTCTTCTTGAGGAAGATTTCAATAGTTGACATTTCCCATTGATTCACATTGTCCATTAATGAGCAATGTGAATAAAATGCATTCCGGATCGTTGATCGCAAAGAAATCGAAAATTGCCCAGAAAAAAACTTTAACGGACGGCTTCTTATCGTTCACTTTTTGAATAAATTTTTCCCAAATATTGAAGGATAGTTTGCATTAAATTACGTAAAATGAGACAGAACCATCATAATTTCGATTACCCTTCTTGAGACAACGAAGAAGGTCATGTAAAAAAAATCAGGTTTTCTTCATAAATATGAATCTGTAAAAATTATCATTAAAATTTGGTTTTATTTTATTATTACTAATGAGTAGTCGTATTCAAATCTATTTTCTTTTGCTAAAAACAACCTCTCACGAGGATTTTCTCATGTGTGTTTCGATATGAAAATATTTTGCAGATTCTGGCAATTCTAAATTACTTATCTCTTATCTAATACTCGAGCAGTATTTTTTTAGCTCCTGGATATTATTTAGAGAGCAAGTTAAATCATATTGGAACTCAGAAAACAAATTAGAGATGTATAAATATTGTGGAAACCGATTTTTAAGCCAAAAATGACACTCTTTTGGTACTCTTTATGGAAAAGTTGAATTTGGCGCGACTTGTTTGAATGCGCACTGAATGAGACTGAAAGTTTTGATTAATATTCTCTGAAATAATGTTCGTTCATGTTGTAAAATCTAGATACGCAGCAGGAATAAGATTTTCAAATTGCTAAAATATTTCAACCATTCAGCTCTCATTTCTTCATCTAAAAGATACTTTGTCAAAGTTCAACTTAGAATTCCGTCTTATATCAAAGTTTGCAAATCTTCAAGGCAATATAAGGGTATGTCAAGAATAATATTTTTTTTATGTTTCTGTTCACATATGCTTAGGATAAACTTCACAACTGGGGCTACCAGAAAAGTGCAAAGATTTTTCAAAAAATATTTTAAAAAGTGCAGAAAAGTGCATTTATTTTGAAATACTATCATTTTGAGTTAAAACTCTCAAATAAAATAGATTAGATTTATTCATGATGTACTCCTTAGGAAAATCAGTGTAAAAAAGTACAAAGGCCTCAAAAGGCCTTCTTTAGGTCTTCTAGGCACTTTTAAGGGACAGGAATTAGTTTTCTGGGAGAAGAGCTCATTTGAGCTCACGCATAATTGTGAATCTGAAGGATTTCCTCATAGCAGCGGTCAGTGATTTTCAATAGTCAAAAAATAAAATGTATAAAACAGCACCTTCTATAAGGCGATTAGAAAAAATGTAGGTTGATAAGCTATCTGAAACCTGTCTGTAATGTCTTTTTTTAATTAACTTTTTCAAAAGTCTTTAACTTGTCGATGTGTCCAAGTGCAGAAAAGGTTTAACCGTTGTCTGATTCCGCACCTTTGAGCCAAACAAAAGTTTTTGAAACGCCCAAAATGACCTCAATAAGTCCAGAAAAGTTACATGATTTAGAACCGCAAAGAATGAAATTATTCGTTATGCATTAAAGAACACCTTCAATCAAATCAATCTTGTCTATAAAAACCCTTCAAAATTGGATGAATGAAGTCCTTTGATAACTTTGATTTTTCTCTAGAATGAAATAACAGAATATGAAAAACAATGAAAACCTTCTTCTTGATGTTAATTTAACTGTCCTTTAGATTTTCTTTAGAATCATGCGATATAAGAAGAATGATTGAACAGTATAATGATTGGGACCCCGAGGAAGTAACACAAATTGAGCATACAGAAATGATAAATATGGATTAATCTGGGTTCTGAGTGAGGTGGCAATGTCTTTCAAAGTTGTGTCGGGATTGATAGACGATAATGTTTTGTTTTAAATGATCTTGAATTTGTAAGAGTGGTTGGTTTAGTTGAGATAATGATTCGATTATGGCGAATCTTCTTAGCCAAAGAGGGTTGAGATTGGACATTCCAATGCATGAATTGTAGGAATGTAATGGTTATAGCCTTCTTAAGAAATGGTATTGTATCTTTTCAATAGAAGTGAGGCAGTATTTATTAACATCATTGTTTAATGCCTTCTAGTCCTGGACTATCTTCCCCATCTTCTTATACACGGGGTTTATCAGTGCTCATCACAACACAGCTTTTAGTGCCTATTCAGATATTGGAATCACCCTGGTTTGACTTGGTGCAAAGTCTTTTTGTTATATTCATTTACGGCAAGATATATTTTTGTCTCATTCTCAATACATTACTGCCGATACCGATAATACCGACTGTGTGTACATTTTATTGTATCAGAATACAACACCTCAGGAAAGTCTAAGTTTCTATTCTGGTTAGATACTATTGTTTAAACCATCTATAATTTTCATATTTGTCGATGTTCTTTCAAAGAAGTCATCTTCACATTATACAAGCCCACAGATAGCAAGATAGAAATTCCCTTTATTCCAACACTAAAGATTGTAGCATCTGATAGAAATCATGAAAGCTTTGATCTAGATCCTAGAAGGATAAATAACAAACTACTCTGTTCCTCATAAGTAGTATAGAAATCCAGGTATGAGACACTTTTTTTTCTGCTTTAAAAAATATTTAATGGCTTCTTAAAACTCTTATTTTGACAGGTTAATATACCAGAGGTTTTTTATATTCACAACCGGGTTATAATGGGTAAGGAGGGTTCGAAATTATTTACCAAGTAAATTCATTTCGAGGAGGGCTCTACTTTCATAATAGTCAACGTTAGTTTTAGCAAAAAGTAATCGCGTTCTTTCGTCCTTACAAGCTGTCACAGTTCATAGAGGTTTTGTCTGAGAGGAAATGTTTAACAAACCCTACAGTGTCCTTCCTAAATAGGAAAAAAATAAGAATAAAATTAAATAAAGGAAGGAAGACACTGGATTAAATTTTGTTCGAGTATAACAAAATGATTGGCAGATTTTACGACCATATTTTCTAAATAATGGATCAGGATAATTCCTATAATTAATGATTATCATTAATTATACAACGTTTTTCTCGATTCTTCCAAATTGCAATAATTATCCTGCTTAGTTCCACTCTTTAATTGACATTAAAAGATCAATGGTAATTATAAAAATGCTTACCTTTGTCATGTGACTAATGACCAATCATTTTGTCGACCAATGAAAATCGAGAACCAATGGTGTAAGAGAAGAAAAAGTATTTTATTAATGGTAACATATATAAACTATACGCTATTCAAGTAAACAACCATCCATCTGAAACTCTTCTTTCGACATGAGATAGAAAAGAAGATATTTTTCTTACGCGAGAAACAAAATCAATACACCTGTTTGGATTTATTAATTATATATATAAGAAAGGCACATCTCTAATCTCCCACTAATGGATCCACAATTTTAACGTTAAAATGTTTGACAAATTAAAAAATGTAAGTGTATTCCATGTAGTCAACTTTTGATATAGAGTAGTGAAATCATCAAGGGGTTTCTTTTTTGTCAACAATTGAAAACCAAGGTATTTTGTCGTATTCTAAATACATCATTGCCGAGAGACTGTAGAAGTTAGCCGGACGCTTTTTACGCTATTAGGTCCATTCTAGGGTCGTATCTGTTGTCGCAAGAACATCAATGAAGCCAGAGATAAACAAGGGGATTTGCTTGACAAAGAAATTTACATAAAATCATGTTATAGGCAATATATCCATTCTTAAGACTAAATTCGATTCCAAAATGTGTCCTTTACACTTTTTGATCTTAATTTTTTATGACTCCTCTTTAATTAACTACACGATATTCTCAGTTGGTGATCCCTCGTTTGTTTTCAAATTTTCCAGAAAGGAATGCATATTTTGGGTAGTCCTACTTATCGGTCTTGAAAATTTTCCCAAAGAAATCATATTTATAGGACTTTGTGTATCGTTGATCTTCGAAAATGATGCACGATGATTATAAATCCTCTTTTAATCTATTCACTTTAAAAAATGTTGCCTCTTTTTCTGGAGGACATATTTTTTGGGTCGATTTGGTCTTGTAGATTCTAAATTATTTATTTCTTTCTCTGAGAAATAATCAAATACACCTCATTTACGAATCATTACAGAGTCATTAATTTTCTTTCGTAAATCTTGTTTTGAAAGTTCTCAAAATCTTGAATTTTTTATAATTTTTTTTGAATGCAAATTAAAATCATGCATTCAATCCTACATATTCAAACATGAAATGGCCAATGATACAGTATTTCCTACAAAGTTGTGTGATAAATGCTAGTGTTTATCAAAGCAGTAAACATTTGTTCACTAAAATGCTACTTTCTTAGAGGTTATATTTAATTATGAAATGATTGACTGGGAGACTTAAGAGTTGTGTCTATGAAAATCTGATCTCTGCAAATTATAATTCTACCATACCTTATTCTACAAAGCTAATATTTACTATTCAAACGAGGATAAATATTTGAGGGAATTTTCTGCAAAAAATGTCTTTTTTACGAATCAAAATAGAAATCTAGATATTTTTGTAAATTGCAAATATTTGCCTTGGTCGAGGAAAGAGACCAATTTTTATTTGATCTGACCTTGTAATTATTTTCTATCTAACACGTGAATATTTAAAAATAAAAATCAGCAAAGATAATTTTTTGAATGCAAGAATGAGGCAGAATTGTTTATACTTTAATTACCCCCAAAGAAAATGTTGCCAACAGAGAGATCAAATCCCTATACTTATCCAAGAATTGACTTTGGGCAACGAACAAATTACAGTTTTACTTTTAACTGAGAATTATTTTTCCTCACGATCAGAAATAATAAAAACGGATTTATTATTTTGATCTGTCACCGTTTGATAATTGATTGAGTTCCCTAAAATGAACATCTATTTTGTAGGTCCTAACTATAATCCTTTATTCTGAGATCAATATTCCTTTTTCGAAAGAAATATGATTAATTTTGATAACTGCGCAAATTTTAAATTTAATCTTTACGAAATAATAAATTTAAATAAAATAACCCTCGAAATAGTTTTTGATTATTTTTTAAGTCGAAAAACAAAGTTCAATCTATTTTTCTTCATGGAAAAAAAATCAACGGCTTCTCTGTTTCTAAGGCATCTGACACAAGTTTATTTATTACCTTGACAAAACGAGACTTAATTTGATAAAAAAAATCTCTCAATAAATTACACACTTTTGATGTATAAGTTTGGATTTGAATTTCCGTTACAATGTAAAACAAGAAGGACAGAAATTGTTTCTCTAAAATCATCTCGTGCGTAACCTTAGAAGTTTTATAGGACACTTTCAAGTCAATCATTTCTTGTATCCTTTCAAATTTGATCACATAGAAGTTCTTGGAGTCAAATCGATCTTTTCTCAAGTTGTAGCTAATGCCTAATTGTTCTATCATACTCAAACTATTATAGCGGCATGAATAAAATTATATCGAATATTACGTTAAGCTTGATTAATAATTCTCAAATAAATAATTTTTGTGAAAGCAAAATTTTTTTCTCTGAATAAGATCACTTCAGATCGTCAAATTTCATGTGACAAGGAATTCTTAGTCAGACTAATTTTTTCTGAAACTCATCAAGACTTGCTCAAAGATTTATATATTTTCCCAAAACCAAGATCGTTAGAAAGAAAATTGTAAGCATTTTGTTAACAGCTATTAAATAGGTTTTAAATCCCAGTGATAACCAATTCTTGAGATTTGCTTCAAGTAACTATGATCCAGCTTTGATTGATAACACTTTACCAGGTTCCAGTTGTTAACTCCTCTCGGTATTATTTGTATAGAATTGTTTCGATTTTATAACGTTTGTGATAAGAACAGTGAAGATATTTTCTCTCTCTCTCTCTCTCTCTCTCTCTCTCTCTCTCTCTCTCTCTCGAGAATATTTCTACTCGTCGAAATGCTCACGTGTTGATTAATTTATAAGTCTTATTCTTGTAACAAACAAAGAATGAATGTTAAACAGCTATAAATGGACAATTAGTTTGATTGTTATATATATTTTTTCATCGTGGGAATCTATATATATTATTGAAATAACGTTTATTGTTTACAAGATCATCTTGGATATAAATTCAGTAAAACTTGAGGTTTTTCTCTCTCTAAAAGTAACTGACAATAGCGCTGAAGGATGAAAATGTGAAAAAAATGATCAATTCTTTAGAATAATTTCTACGAATCTCTAATAAAGGACTCTATTTTCATGTCTGTTTATACAAAATAAAAATTATTTGCATATTCATGTAATTCAAACAAGTGAAATGAATGAAGATAACGAGCTCAGAAGATTCGAGAAAATTGTATTATAATTTATTCAAATTGGCGTTGGAAAATCGATTTTCACAAAGAAGGTGAAGGAAATGTACATTTCGATTTATCTCATCAGCCCATCAAAATAGTTGTTTTAAAATTTAAATGACAAAGATTTCTTCAAAAGATTTCTCATTGATCATGAATTCTAAACTATTAGTCTTCTTTCATGGGATTTCTTTTTTCTTTAAAATTATTATTTTTGGGAAATTTCGAAAACTTTGAAATAACTTCTTTGAAGGACAGATGAGATTAGTCGAGATGTATACATTTCCTTCGCCTAAACCTTCACCTCTAAAGATAATCTTTTTCAAAAGAGAAAGTGAAAACCCAAAATGAATTTATTTTTATTTTTAAAGCAACTAATTAAAGCCTTGTTTCTCAACAGTTCTAAAAACTAAATATATCTCATTGGTAAAAATGGTAAATTACTCTAGAGATTAGCTTTCCACCATCAACATTATATCTCGCACCATTCATTTCGCTTGATTATTATCATCATCGAGTGAAGTAACGTTATTTATCAAATCTTACTCTAACACGTCATCTTATCAAGAGTTCAACATGTTTTAGTGAAATTATGAAAAAGTGTTCATTTATGAGATCTCATCTTCCCCGACGATCAATCCCAATGTAGTGATTCTCTCAAAGCACGACTCCAAAGTTTGACCAGTGCGTGTAGTACAAGAAAAGAATGTCGTTCTAAATTTAGAGTCCCTTTGAAATATTATTTTTGAGTATAATTCTCTTCTACGTGATATATTGGAGAACCCCCAATGATACAAGAAAGAGTGTGTTTTTGTTGAAAAATATACCAAAAATACAATCATTGAATATGTCAATCTCAACTAGTGAGTAGTAATTGATAGTTTAAATTGTTCTCACAATACATCATTCAGATTCCCTTTGGTTAATGAGAATTCAGGAGGAGCTGTTTAGAAAATTACAAAAACCTATTTTTCTCTCAGTTTCCTTTCTAACACGCGGCTTCTTTCAAGCTATAGATTTGACTGCTGCACGCAGAAATAGCCTAGATCTAAATACTTCTGATCTTCTAAATCTTCTCGCTAATTTTAACCTCAAGGTATGGCCACTTTCAAAATAAAAAGTATTTTGACTTTAATTTAGTGAAATGTTCTTAGAAATAAACAGATAATTTTCACCCTTCCCCCCCCATTCCAGCCTGTAACTCAAAATGCTGTAAAATCGGAAGGGAAGATACATGTTGAATAGTATTTTATTTTTTATGTCTACATGTATTTCGTAACACGTTATTTATTATTTTTCGACTAAACTACACATTTAAAAAACAAACTAATTTGAATTTTAGCTTGAGAAATACGAATTAAACTCCTTTTTTTCTCATCTCCTAACAGAATAATAATTTCAACGGAATTAAGGTGACTGACAAGAGGACCAGTGTAGCGGATAGACCAAAATTCAAAATCTTTAGTCAAACTCCGCAGCCTTCACAGAAGATTTTGGATTCCAAAGTCCAATTTACAAAGAAGTCGAAGAAAAACATGTCCTTTCTAAGATCCTTCCTCACGCAGACTCCCACGCCAACTCTAAGCAGCTACATTCACGATGAAGAGGAAGAGAATCCCAGTACCGAGGACATTGAAACTACTGATCCGAATGAATTGAAGAAAATCATTCTCGAGAAGGACTTGGCCATAAAGAGTCTCCGCTCGGAGCTCGATATCATGAAGACGGCGTTGAATGCTATATCTAAGAACGTGAGTTATTTTGTGAGATTATGAGAGCAATGGGATAACTCAAAACTCAGTACAAAATTAGGCCTCATAGAAGATCTTTAAAAATATTCGAAAGATGATACATTTTATACGTAGTTTTTGAAGAACACGCGATTTTCATGTGAAGTATAACATTTCTTAAGAAACAAAATACTGTATTTACAATTCCGCTCATGAATATAATCTTGGACGAATCCTGTGTATTCTGGAAAGAACCCTTAGCTTTTCAAGACTCTCAAGTTCTACCAAAGAGTAGTATTTAAACTAAATTCTATGGGAGGTGTGGCGTAGAAGATTACTCGCCAGGTCTCATAATATGATTTCTCTCATGTCAGTATTCTGTTCCTCAGAGAGATTTGACTATGAAGCGTTATATGGGGAAATAAGGATTATCACAGTTCATTATATGAATATTGATTAATTTTTTCTTTTTAATAAACAAAGTCATACATGTATAAGGTAGAAATTATCTAGATATTGGAAAAGAATGATAATCTTTCTCCTAGGAATAATCAATAATAATCATTGAATTTTCCTCTTTTTCGTTGCTAGAAAAAGAACCCCGGACTCGGTGCAATAACAGAGATCGTCCCAGACATTGACCTGGCCATCAATCCGGATGGAAAGAGTCCCAAGAAGCGAGAAGGCATCTCTGCGGAGCCAAATCCGATAATTCCATTTAACAAAATCGATATTGTCTATTACAACAAAGATCATGAGTCAGTCAGCTTTCTTTAAATCAAAGTCTTTTTCCTCCTTCAACAGGTTGTATTCATGTAGAAAGGGAGTTAATGGATATTTATTGGGATCGACCTATTGATTAATACTGAAATATACAAAATTCACGTGCATTCTCATTGAAAGAATCACATTTTAATCAATTAAACTTTGAATGACACTGCCCTTGGAAGAAGGTGTCTCTAAATCAGAAATAATCTCAAAAGTGACGTAATCACTAATCAAAGTTTAGTTTTGAAATAAGACTATTTAGAAAGCAAATTTAGATAAAGTGAATTTCATCAATGACCAGACATATACGTTTCGTCCTTATTTGGACTCTTCAGTATACCATAGGTGGGAATTGAACCCGCTTTCTAAATAGTCTTATTTCAAAACTAAACTTTGACAAAAATCACCCACTCTGATCTACTACTTTGTAGTAGGTGAAACTTTCACTTGAAAATAATCACTAATCGTTGCTTAAATCTCTACTCACTAGTAGTGACTATTCAAAACTTTGTACAAAAGATTACCAAATTAAATTTGTCCTCCACCCATGAATGATTCATTCCTTTTAGATCACAAACCTTCATCAAGAACGCCCTGAAGGAGAATGAATTCCTCAAGAACCTCGACAAGAACCAATTGCAGGAGATCGCCCTGTGCATGCAGGAGAAGACCTATGAAGAAAATGAATGCCTCATAAGGGAGGGCGAAAGTGGAAATACCCTCTTCGTTGGAGCGAGTGAGTTTTCATTTCAAAGACTTGTACACAAATGAATTTCCCCCTGCTCAATAGTCGCGAGTTTCATCAAAAACTATTTGGTTTTATAGGAGAGATATTTTATGAGAGAGAGTGGCAGAGCTGAGGGCCTCTCATGTATACGCGTAATGAATAGGTTACATGAGGAAATTATATCATTTACAATGATTTCTTCAGAAGATTTTCAAATTTTCAAGTAATGTTTTTCCAAAATAATGTTCTTCCTTGGTTATTTTTATCATAGGAAGCTTGCTTGCTTTTAAAACGAAAGAATTCTTTACCAATAATCAAGAAAGTCCTGATCAACGAACTATAAAGCCCTCATTTTTGAATTATCGATAAGCTTCTTCTCTAGAGAAACTTTGCGGTTTTTATGGTTAATCAGAGAAACATTTGACAATTATTCACTGAATCGATTGTTGCTAAGTTTTGGTAGAATTCCCTGTGGAGAAATAGAAATTCTCTTTAATTTTCCTTCCCTGATCACTTAGTGACAACGGATTAGGGTTTGCAATAAAAAAGCTCTCTACACAACGCATGAGTGGACTTTTGAACAATCGAACAATTCTAGACATTCAAAAGTGTTGTACCAGATAAGCGAAGCGACTTGTTTTCTCTCTGACTCGTTATCCTCTCGAATTTGAAAATGATTATGATGATGAATCATGAGATATTAAATTTTAATTTAACAGAACCTCGTATTTGAGAAAATTATAAAATACGTACATGACAATTTTGCGGTCGCAACTAAATTTTTTTTGAAAGGGGGTAGAAAATTAATAAAACCTGCACAAAAATTCAAAAAGAAAATTAAATCTGCCTTACGTCTTTCATAGCTGAATGGCTGAAAATGTCACTCATTCAAAAGAAAAATTAACCGAGAATCTCTAAAGATTTTAATCCATGCAAATTTGAGTGGGAAACACGAAATCAATAAAATAGAGTATATTATCAGCCGGGCAACCAAAAATAATATTTTCCGAGTTTTTGAATATTTTTATTTTGATGAGAAGAAGAACCAGTTAATCGGTTAGCTGGAACCGAAAATCAGTCTTTCCGAAAGAATTTAGTGTTGAATATATTTTAACAGAATACAGAATTCTTGAGGAAATATTTTTTAAAGCTACAATTTGGATATTTAATCTTTTCGAGAAAATGTTTATGCTCATCAAAAGAGAGGACTTCAGAGTTAACGATAGAAGAAGATTCTTGTGAATATGTATTTATTTAAAACGGAAAATTCAAAACTAGTAATATTGCGATCATTGTGAGAAAATTCACTCCGATGAAAACGGAACCGCTTTCTGACAGTTTATTTTTCGCTATGACTGAGTCGTAAAGATCAGATCTTTTTTCTAAATCTTCAAGTTCGGATTCTTTCTCGTCTACTTTGAGAGTTGATTTTTTCTCAGAAAATATTTCATCATCTGGATTTTTATTCGATTTCCCGTTGTCTTCATTCTCTTCAGTAGCGGGAACAGATGGATCTTGTGAAGGGTCATTTGTCGCTTCGCTAGATGATCCTACGGGACCAGTTTCTTCAGTGGAACTCTCATCAGTAGTTTTGATAGTGTTTTCATCTTTGTTCTCTTCTCTAGATGATCCTACGGGACCAGCTTCTTCAGTGGAACTCCCATCAGTAGTTATGGTAGTGCTTTCATCTTGGTTCTCTTCTCTAGATGATCCTACGGGACCAGCTTCTTCAGTGGAACTCTCATCAGTAGTTATGGTAGTGCTTTCATCTTGGTTCTCTTCGCTAGATGATCCTACCCGGCCAGTTGTGAGGTCTCCCCATATTAATGCGACTAGCAGAAAGGCCACTAGAAATAGCTTCATAACTGTTTGATTTGATCGAAAAACTTTTCAGATGATGAATGAATTTAAAATTTTTTACACCTCCTCGTTATAAAATTGAATGTTTTTCTCTTTGAGAGAAAAATTCATTACAAGTTGTAACATTTAAATTCTACTAACTTCTAGAATCAATCTTCTCAAAGTTTTTTTTTATTTTCTCAAGTTAAAATTTAAAAGTCAACTTATTATAACACAATTAATTTAATCTCTATACCTCACTTTATCCAGTTACGTAATAAAATAAATATTTTTGTTTTAATTTTCTGATTTGAATCTTTTTAAAATTTAATTTTAATTCAACTTATTTCAGTCGGAAAGTTCGAAGTCCGTAAGAATGACGAGGTCATGTCGATAATGAATTCTGGAAGATGCTTCGGGGAGCTGGCACTATTATACAACTGTCGACGAACAGCGTCAGTTATAGGTGAGTATTTCTTCATGATATTATTTCTAAGAATAAAAGTCTAGAAAATTTTGGTCTAATTTTCGTGGGAATCGAGGCGGAAGTTGCTCTGATAAAAAGTGACATCCCCGTTCAACACTCAGCGTTCCACAGATAGAATTCGAACTTTTTCAGTTCAGAATATGATGGTAATTTCTTCTCAATGAAGCTTGCATTTCTATCATGAAAAACCAGCCATTTAAGACTAAAATGGAATCTTTAATGGGAAATCTGATAAAAGAAATTTTGGAAATTTTTTTTGAATTATTTTGAAAACAGAAAAACCTCAGTCAATAAAAATAATATAAGCGATTTTCACTGATGCCGAATCATAACGAATTCCTAGATTAATTCCTAATATTCTCCTCTGAATTGTTATGCTTCTTCAATGCGAGGTCTCATGTGATAGGATATATATTCTCAATCTAAAATGAATATTTCATCAATTCTGATATAATTTTTTTTAAATCTAAAAACTAATGAATTATTTAATCTTTCGACTTCTGAATGACTTTTGCTGAGTTGGAGTTTGATTGAATTAATCAAATACTCGCGATAATTTCCTTTTGTAAACATTTCTCGAATTAGAGCACAATTTTACCAGGAAAGTATGTGCGATCAAAAATTGTCTTGGACATTGAATGACCAGTTGACCCAATTCACTGGCTTTAAAATAACTCTTGGAATTAAGAAATATGCTAATTAAATTTTGAAATTTATGATTCTTTTTCATGCTGATACTCCAAAGATTATAAATTTTTAAATGAGGTTTAAAAAAAGCCGAGAAGTAAATATAAATTAGTTGAAAATTGTTTGCAATGAAAATTTAATATCCCGAACAGAGTCTCAATCCAAGTTCTTATCTAGCCCTAAGAAAGGCGAAAGTCTGGGCCCTGGACCGTGATGTCTTCCAGGCGATCATGATGAGATCCGGACTGCAGCGACTGGAGGAGCGCAAAAACTTTTTGAAATCCATCCCCCTCCTAAAGACCATGAGTAGCGGGAACATTTCCAAGTTAATCGATGTTCTTGAGACGCAGAACCATGCCTCTGGGGAGTGCATAATACGCCAGGGCGAGCTAGCTGACTCCTTCTATATTATTGAATCGGGCAAGGTTCTTGTGACTGTAAAGGATCCGAGCAACGGAGAGGAGGTGGAACTCCGCATCCTCGAAGAGGGAGAGTACTTTGGCGAGAAAGCCCTGATTTACGAGGAGAAGCGTACCGCCAATTGTTATGCCTACGAATCAAATGTACAGTTGTTGTGTCTCTACAAAAAGTACGTCAAAATCTATGCTCAATTTATGCATTTTTCAGTTGACATTTCTTATTTCACATAAACGATTAACAATTTCTCTTAGAGACTTCAACGAGTTAGTTGGGAAAATTCCAGAGATCAAGGACAAGAACTATCCAGATGAATCGGAACTGATAAAAAAGAAGTAAGTTTGTGATGATCACATTTTTATCATATCTCAGTAAACAATATTTCCAATCCTTGACCATAGAATAGAAATAGCAAGAGTCCAAGTGAAATTGAATAAATCAAATCCACTTGTTATTGATTAAAAATTAAGAATGACTATTTTAATATTTTATACTAAATGAATTTTTTAAAAATTAAAGTTTACTAGCGAGTAGTAGGCTGTTATTCAGTCATTTAAGCTGTCAATTCGAGGGTGTAAAATGTTCAAAAATAATAAAACTAATAAAATATCCTTGAAAGAAATTTAACAAATTTTGTTTCTTCTGTTCAGATTTTATTTTAAATGAAGAGACGTCTTCATTTTTCTATAGAAATGTGTGATTTCTTAGGAAGAACATTGAACTTGAAATGAGAGCGTAGTTACCAGGATCTTCCCACTATTTCCGCACGTGAATCTACTTTTTGTCTATGAAGAGAAAAAAAATTAATATTTTTTATTGTTTCCTTCGAAATTTGCACAGGCTTCATTAGACAGCATTAGAGAGCTTTCTATTCTGCAAATAAACCCATGTTATAATCAATTTGTAGCGTTCCTGAGAGGTATCATCTCTAACTCTACCCATCCTTGAACTACACTAACAAATAATGCTAGACTATTTTGCTTAACAACGAAATCAACAAATCAAACCACTTGTGCCAAATCCGATGGTATTGATCCGATATTTTCAAATTTCGATTCAAATTATTTTTGTCAAATTTTCAAATTTCTTGCATTTCGAAATTGTTGAATATGCCAACAATTATCGTATTTAGCTGAGCTCAGTAAAATGCTAATAATCCGTGAAGTAATAGGCTTGAAAATATAGAAAAGGCATTTTATCTTCTCAGATTAACCTCTCTGAAATAGAGGTTCTGGGGATCTCCGTCAATCAATAGTTTTGCAAAGATATTTTCCTTTTTCACAAAAAATCAAAATTTTCGCTCATAAATATTAATGTAGGACTTCTATTCCTCTGAGAACGCTGCCTTCATTTAGAATAGATGCCTGCTATAGGTTTATGCCAATTCACTTTTTCATAAATTTAGAAGCCTCTCGCTTGTAAACCAACTTTCATGGAATTATTGCCATTTTTATCCGCTAACTACGCACGAATTTGATATTTTGACGGACTTTTATAGGTTTCGAAGAATAAAATTATTTTGGCGCTCTGAAATTAGGATAAATCAGCATCTTTTGCATTTAAAAATAAAAAAAATTTAATTAAAAAAAAGGTTCTTAACAGATCTCTCTAAACTTTTAAAATCTGCTTTGCTTGGATTTAAGATTCTAAAAAATGATTTGATCTTGACTAAAGTCAATTCAGACAGAAGATGTAATTTTCCATATTTTTGAATTATAATTCACTGTCATACTTTTCGACAGTAACAGAATAAAATCGAACGCTCAAACACCTAAAGTCACCCCGACGTCGATACCTAAGCCACCATTGCTGACTACTTTCATTCCAGAGATTGAAGCGAAGATTCCTGATATTTTCGAGAAAAAACATAAAAATATATTCAACCCTAACAACTACACAACAATCGCCATTCTAGGAGTGGGCGGCTTCGGCCGTGTCGAGCTCGTTGTCAGCTCTTCTGATCCGAGTAAATCTTATGCTATGAAGAGAATGCGAAAGAGTCATATCGTCAAGACAAAGCAGCAAGACCACGTGCTCTCTGAGAAGGACATCCTCTATGCTCTTGAATCCCCTTTCATCTGTCGGTGAGAAAATAGTATTTATCTGTTTGGTCTAGTATGTGACTGATCTGGAATTGTTTTCTTCTCATTGGTCAATTTGAGTAGACCGATGTAAATCCAGGAACTTAAGAGAAGACATTATTATACCTTGTGAATTATTTTTAGCATTTTCTTGCTGACAGTAATTTAAATTGTTTCTTTCCACAAGACTTCATGCAACATCGAAAGATGATCGTTTCGTATATCTTCTAATGGAGGCCTGTCTTGGCGGGGAATTGTGGACAATACTCAGAGATATGTGAGCAATGAAATATTTGATTTCCAACAATTATTAACGTAATACATCTTGATATTTGAGTTAGAATTTGAGCAAATTTTGAAGAATGGCAAAAAGATTAGAAAAATATTCTTTGCTCGTAAGTAGCTAGAGAAATTTTTTATATTTTTTAATTTCCTCACAACCCTTACAATTCAATAAACAATGGGAAATCGATATCATGAAAAAAACGAATTATTCTCGTGAATAATCCTAGATTCTATTGTCTGATGTATTCAATTTCTAGAGCTATTTTGAGAGATTTTAATCTCTCGTCCTCAACTTTTTGGTTTTGGTCTGAGAATGTTGCTGACGTTTATTTAAAAGTACAGTTAATTTACCAGTTGAATTTACTAGCTGCAACCAGTCAGAGATACAAAATAATTTAGTTAATTTAAATCTTTAGATAGTCGAGAAAATCCCGGACATTTAAGACCCCATTTGCCGACCCTAAATATTGTTTTGTGTCGTCCATATAGATTTCTAACGAGTTGAATGAAATAAATCTTTGAAGAAGACAAATTACTTTTCCTATTTTTCAATCTAGGAGGAAGACTGTGTAAGTTGAAACAAAGCACTCTAAAATATGGTGAAAATTGATTTTCTAATCTTCTCTCTCTCTCTCTCGCCTTTAACACCTTGAACTATTTTCTCTTTTCTCTCCCCAAGTGGTCATCTATCCGAAAAGCATGTTCGGTTCAGTCTCGCATGTGTTATTTTGGCTTTCTCGTATCTGCACACAAACGGAATCATTTATCGGGATCTTAAGCCGGAGAACTTGGTCATTGCTGATAAAGGATACTTGAAGCTGGTGAGTTTTGCGGAAAAATACTGTAAAATAACCTGCCTTGACTCTGACACAACCGTAAATTCCATTTCTGATTTGAAATTTCAAAGAGGGCCATTGATTATTTTTTTATTCAAGCAAAAACTACAGAAAATAAGGAAAAATCTGATTTCAGGTACAGTATTTGTCCTGCCATGCAAACCGACCCTCAATTTTTAGTAGTTAATCCCTCGTGACACCATAAGACGCCCTTTTATTTCTCCAAAAAAAAATTTTTTGACCTCTTGAAAATTTTTCGTCGTGGAAAGCGCCATAAGATGGGCATAATTTTAAGCTGATTTAAAAAATAAACTACTCATAAGTATTAATTAATTTTACAAACTTGGTTTGAAAAATTGTACAGCTTCCTACCCTGCAAATTGGACTGACATTTATGGAATCACACGAGATAAAAGAGATTATTCTCTCCTCCCCAAGGATCAATAACGAATCTAATGATCTTTTTTTCAATTTCTTAACTGTGATTTTATCTCACATTTTTCCTTTGAAAGTCTACCGATTATCGATTGCATTTTCATTTCGGCAAACGATAGGCCTTGATTCTATCAGAGGATTCTTGGACCCCGAAAACTTTCGAATCACAACGAAATTTAAAATGTTAAATTTGACCTCCACGGATAACGAACCGGAAATTAGTCAATCTAAAAATTCAAAATAGCACCTGGAAATGAGCAAATTTGTTTGCTAAAGTTAATTCTCTACGTTAAGCACAGGGGACCCAATAAGCATATCTTTAAAAAAAAATTGAAAATTTTATATATATTTTAATTTAACTAAAAATTGTCTGCTTGTGAGTAGAGCACAAGAGCTGTCTAGTAGACAGTCCCTCCTTAAGCATACGTGCTGGGTTTATAGATGAATGATTAGAAAATGAAATTTTTTGCAAAAGCCCCGATCTAACCGCTATCATACGCTCTCTAGAAATTAAAAATCAGTAAAATAAATTTTCCAGTTGAATAAAATTAGCCGTTAAAAAGACGGTCACCTGTTAATTATTCTAATTTAACTAAAATTCGTCAATGATCCATTTCGAGACAGTTTACACGAGGCTCGTGTGTGTCAAATATTCTAATCATAACTTGATTACCTCTTAGTGTGATTTCGGTTTTGCCAAATACATCGGCTCCGGAAGTAAGACGTGGACGTTTTGTGGAACTCCAGAGTACGTAGCGCCGGAGGTTATTCTCAATAAAGGACACGACTTTTCTGCTGATTATTGGTCCCTCGGTATTCTCACGTGTGAACTCTTGACTGGTTTGTGAGTCATTTTTACTACTTTTTCTAAATATCGATTGATTAAAAAGGCCTCATCCATTTCGGGTTCTGCCAAGTCTTGCAAAATTCAACAGCACTAGATTCTATGCTTGACAAAAAGAAAACCATGATATGGTGATTTTTGTGAAATTAGGATTTTCCTTACAGTTTCTCTATAAATTTGACGTTACGAAACTAAAAACTTGACATGAAAGAAATATCTAATCCAGCTATGATTTTCTTATTTTATAACGCGGTAAAAATGATTCGTTTTTTTTCGAGAAATTTCTCATTTATGAAATGTCTATCAGAGCGGGGACAAAAATAAATTTCGTCCGCTGTACAAGACTTTAAAATGTTCAACTTTATCGAAATTAAGTGCAGAAATGCATGTTTTCGCATATTATCAAATTAAAATGCATTTTTTGTCTTTGAAATAAAATTTAAAACAACGCCATCAACTGACCTGGTTAAATAGACAATCCGCCTTCTAGTTAATAAATAAACCATCTTTATCCGGCTGTCAATAAATTGTGAATATTCTCTCTACTTAAAAATGCTTATACATCTATTTAAATAATTTATAGGTTTCATCTGAAAAGAAACAACATTAATCTCGTACTCGTTGTGTCTGTGGAGCATCCGATAGTTAGCCAACCGTAGTTATAAACACTCTTTACTGAAGAGATTGTAACAAAGAGTAGGCAAATAATATGTACAGAATGAAAAATAGGAAACATTAGACATCAGTTAACTTGAATATGTGGAAAAGAATATACACAGAGCGAATGAGATGAATAAAGAATATATATTTCTGATTATAGAGCTTAATTAAATTGATTAATAAGATACAATATGTAGCTGCTATATAGAAAATAAAGTAATACTTTACAGAATAAATGATTATCTCCAACTTTCTTTCTGATCATTCTCGAGTTATGTTCGCCAGAAAATGTAACTTTTTTTCCTTAAGCTCTTTGATGTGAATTAAAGTCGTTGAATCCACTAAAGCGATAATTCTAAATTAAAATTTTCCTTTTTGTAAAGACAAAACAATCTTCGTTCTTGTTAAAGAATCAATGAGAAAAAACCCAGATTTTCTCAATCGATAAATCTTACAAAAATGATCGAATGGTACCAGAACCTTTTTCTCTTGAAATACAGCCTATTCCCTACGATAAACAGAGGAAAAGATATAATCCAAATTCTAATAATTCCAGCAATTCACTTCAACTTCATGTGTCTACTTCCGAGTAATAAATAGAGAGCAAAATGACATTTTTTGCATATTTTTGTGATATTAATTTCTAAAAAAAAATAAATTTTTCTTGTCATAAAAACTGACCTTGTTCAAAACGTAAAATTAAAGATTTTGATTAATTTCTTGCTTTCCAGGCCTCCATTCCAAGCCTCGGAGCCGATCAAGATTTACACGAAAACCCTGAAAGGCATTGACGCATTAGATTTGAATCACAATAAATACATCTCCTTGAAAGCGTACAACTTCATCAGGAAGCTCTGTCGTCAGAACCCCATAGAACGGCTGGGCGTTGGGAAGAATGGAATAAATGATATAAAAAATCACAAGTTTGTCAACAACCCTTTTTAAATATTCGATGAATTGTAGTTTAAATGTTTCTTAGCGGTTTATAACAAAAGTGATTTAATTTCAGATATTTTCATGGTTTCGACTGGGATGGTCTATCCAAATTCACGTTATCGTCACCCTTCAAATACAAGGTCGACGGTCCGACAGATAACTCAAACT
Organism: Gyrodactylus salaris; assembly: GCA_000715275.1. Taxonomy (NCBI): domain Eukaryota; kingdom Metazoa; phylum Platyhelminthes; class Monogenea; order Gyrodactylidea; family Gyrodactylidae; genus Gyrodactylus; species Gyrodactylus salaris. The sequence goes on from JJOG01001456.1 coordinate 20,097, forward strand.
TTGACAAGTTCCCAGTCAACGACCTCCGCTCGTCAGTCGAATTGTCAGGTTGGGATGAAAACTTTTAGAAATTATAGAAATCCTGCAGAAATCCGTCTTTCAAACAAAACCTCCATTCTACTCTACAACACAAACACAAATAAAAACAATTTCCAAACACACCAAAAAGATTTTCGATAGACGATACGAGAAATATTATCTGAAAGAATACGATATTATTATTACAAAAGAAAATATTATTTTTATATCTTTTTTGTGAAATAGATCTAAGTCGAATTCCAACGAAGGATTGTTAGATTCATTTTTTAAATCCCCACAACAAAATTTTTTTTCTAAGATCTAAAATAGAAGAATAATCAAAGCTTGGATTATTTTTAATAAAAACTGAGTTAGTAATCCACATATAAATCTTTTCAATTGCAAAATGCATAGGCTTTATTTATGCCGACCATCACCCGATAAAAACTAACGTAGTTGATAAATCGGGGAGGGGTGTCCAACTGTCTGTACGAAGATACCGGGTTTTGGTCATCGTACGAGACATTCCTCAGATAGTAATGGATGTGACAAACTTGTGATGGAGAATTGAACATTTTTATGATCCACGCCTGTCTGCGGAGCCCTAATGGATGGATGCAATTCGCCACGCTACAACAAATACGTCCGGTTGATGACTACAAAGAGGAACTCATCCAAAGCGATCATCCCTTGGGAAAGGCCTTACGGAAGGATTAACTTGGTGAATTCTTATCTGTTAATAAAGCGATGCATTATTTTTCTTCACATCATTATAGTATGTAAGTTATTTCATTGATGAAAAGGTAATTTAAGGAAAGAAAAGTGTAGAGACTTTTATTTTCCACTGCCTATAAATATACAAATAAATAATAAATGTTTCGCTTTTTTTATGAATAGAAGTTACATATTAATCACAACATTGAAAAATCAAAAGGTATAAACACTTAGTTTCCTGTAACTATGACGCATATTGTGACGCCAGTATCCCGTAAAAAATTCTAATTTATTATAATTCGCAGCTTTCCTCTTTGTTAAAAAAAACCCTATTAATTATTTATTTCCATTTGACATTTACAGGACATGATGACTAAATAACTGTACTATATAAGAGTTGAAACCAATATTTGTAAACTTAATAAAAGAAATTCGAAGAGAGCTTTTAAGATTAGTGATTATTAATAACTTTAAGTTATTAAAAAGTTAAAATTTGAAATATTGCCCTTTATGCGTAAAAGTCTAGAATAAGATTAATGTGTTTGGTTTGAAATGGAACAAAATTCAAACACATGATCAGCAATAGTGTAGCTTGGAATATTTACTAGTATGGGGCAAAAGCATCCTCGCCTTAAGCCGGATGTTATTGATACATTAGCATCACAGACTAGATTCTCTCCAAATGAAATCAATGACTGGTATAAGAATTTCATCAAGGTAAGATTTGTAGATTTATTACACAAATTAGGACTGTCCATCGGGAACTTTACGATTCGAAGAGTTCCTCAAGACCTACGAAGTTTTCTTCCCTTATGGGAATGTCAGACTTTTTGCTGAGACTGTATTCAAGTCCTTCGATAGAAACGGAGATGGTGTGATTGATTTTCAAGAATTTCTCAGCACCTTCAACGTCACGAGTCGGGGTAATCTTGACGAGAAGCTTCATTTTGCATTTCAAATGTATGACCTTGATCATGATGGTTATATCAACAGAGCCGAAATGGTTACCGTTATCAATGTGAGTATTTAAAATATAAATAAAAGATAACTTTTCGTGTCATCTTGTCTCATTTTTTCAAAAATCTCCCTACCCGAATTTAAGGCTAAGGGCTTTCTTCTCATATTTCAATTCTGGCCAAAATTTGAGCTAGACATAATGCTCAAACTAATTTTAATCAATTTTCTTGAGAGTAAAAAAAATACCTTTTTTGAAACTAAAATCACACAAGAAATTTCTCTCAAAAATTAAAATAAATATAGATTTTTTTCCATGTAATGTGAGGAATTAATCTTTGCTAATCTCAGTCCTGACAACTCTTTACACCTGGCAGGGATTCACTGTCGTTGAATATCTAATTTAACATATCAACTATTTTTATCGGTTAATAAATTTTAAAAATCCTTGTTTTTCGATAAATAACAGTTTATTAAAAAAAGTGAATTTAATCAACTAAGTATTTTTTGGAAAATATGAATCTACATGGTAATTACAATACATCTCCCAATACAGTATACTGATTGTCCAGAAGAAATTATTAAAATTGACTTGTTTTTAATCAATTTCAGAGTTTAATTTTTATCTTGAAACGTTCAATTTTTCTTCCCTTCAATTTTTCTTCCCTTCAATTTTTGCCATCAAATCTTAAACAACTTTGTATCTGCATATGCTAGATGGAAAATAAACTCAATTGTAAAAATACTCTGTGAAATGTAACGTCCCATCAAATTTAATATAAGCGAATAATAAAGTGGAGGAGGAAAAGACTTTTACCTATCACAAACCGTTAGAAAACATTAAAGTCACCCCTCGGGGCCCAAGTCCTAGGATACCAGGAGAAATATCCTCAAAACAGCATAACAGGAGACAAATTTGAATCCCGTATTCATAATGTGTGTACTAGGGAAGCTACGATTAAGCCAAAAAAGCAAGCGAGCTCTTAACCTTCAAAGGTTTCATTTGAAAATATGCCAAATTTTTATTTTTCAATTACCTACGCATCTAGATTGGTTGATTGTCATCGGCCAATGAAATTAGAGAATACTATTGATTCTATCTACCATTTGGGGGTTAAAACTGAATGACCTGTGGTGTAGAGGAATCCTGTTCAACTAAGGTGTGGGTTCGAGTCCGTTCCCCATCCTTTCTTCTAGAATTGTCAACTAGATATCAAATTGGCACATTTATCCCTCCCCATATATAGAACCCGAGAGGCGCATACTCGCAATAAATACCAATTTCTAAGAGAAAAAAGAAACAAATTTTTCAAGATTTTGTGTACAATAATTGTACAGTACTCCAATTGTATGTGTACTCGATACTATCGAATAAAATGTGTGCTAATGTCTGACTAGTCATAATTTGTGTTAACACAAAACATGGTGTTAAACAAACAGTATGACTCATGTTCCTCAAATTGAGGAGTGCCAAATTACGTGCGTAAGTGTAACCCAAAATAGTCAAACGAGTAAATGTGAATTAGGTTTACTTTTCTACCCCAATATACGCTCAATAATAGAAACTCAATACGATCAATCGAGAATCTATTGAACGAGTAGAGATTCAATAAAAATAACAAGTTCAATTGGACAGGCAAAATTTTATAGGCAAAAATAAAATACTTTCAAACTCACTCGGATGACAAGTAAAAGATATTTCGAAGGAGTTTTCCATTTGATCGGCTCTGATCAAATGGTCCAATTGGCAGTTCTCACGTCCATCACATTGATCTTGCGTTAACTGCGG
>JJOG01001463.1:0-10943 GCA_000715275.1 Gyrodactylus salaris
TAATTTTCCAAAATCTTAAAATCTATGTAACTTGAGCATTATGCATCCGAATTGCCCCAAATTTTTTTTGATTTGAAGATGGCCATCCCAAGATTACTACAAAGCTAAAATAATAATTTCAAAATAATGCAGCCGTAAAAACTAAGTTGAAATATTTTTCTCAATTTCTAAACTAAGGAAAATTACAAAAAGTCTTCAAGCTAATATTGTTCTCGAATTCACCTCACTCATTATTCTGAAGTAAAAATTGTTAGTGTTTTTACACCCGGGTGTACCCGGGTTAAAATAGAAAAATTAATTTTTAATACCGTTATTTTGGATAAAAGCCATCTCTAGGGAATGTTTTTAAACCCGCTAACAAATTTAAATTACTGTGATCTTTTAATCTCCTTTTTTAAAACCTAACAAACTAGTGATCCTGGTTATTAGGTGAAATCATTGCTTTCGTCACAAAAGGTTAGAAGAAATAAAAGATTTTTTTTGATTTAGTTGATTCAGTGCCATTTTGATCTTCGTAGTTTGATTTGAAAGAAAATCGATTCAAATTTTAGATAAAACTTTCCTACACGAATATGCAAATTTTCAGATGAATTCATTTATTCTTAGATTATAACCGAGTTATCCTTTCTCAGGGACTGTTAATCCTAGAATTGAATGTATTACTCTTCTCATGGGGATGGCCTCTGTAAGACTCGAACCACGTTTGTCATTTTGCCAGGTAATATGAGGAATTCTTAATCAAATACATTTTTCTCAGAAGACATATCTAATTCGGATGCAAGATCGGTTTTAAGATTTTGGAAAATTAATATTTGGATGATTAAAATGGCATTTTTGAAGATAATTACACAAATCAAAAGATCTTTCCTTTGTCTATAAAATTTGATAAATTTTGAGTTTTATGGATGCATTTTTAATAGTATTTTCAACTTTTTCTTCAAAAGTGATTTTTTCCAAGCCAAAAATAGCTATTTCTTAAACTAAAATTAGCAGAGGAAGAAAAATCGCAAAAAAACGCAAATTATTTTTGGGGCTGAAAAATAACCCCATATTTTATGCTAACACGCTACAATGTGATGCGTATAAGAATCGCATATATTTTTTTTTAAAGAAATTTTTTTTTATTTTCAAGTGTAAATACATACATTTCCGGTAGGCCTAACCATCACTTTCCAGTTTCGCAATAAGAATATTCTTATTTTTGAATATCTGAGATCTTAACCTGAAGATATGTTGTCCTGAAAATTAAATTAGCATAACATTATCTAAAAGAAATCCAGATACGATAATTTTTCAAGCATGATCTAATAGAAGAAAGTATTAAGGATTAATATGGATTTCTAAAAGATTTCTAATGTCCATTTCAATCTAAAACTGTGTTAAATTTTCTGGTTCTTCTCAACTCAACCTTCTAGATCAGACACGTTTTCATGTTAAGAGGGAAACATGTCATTTTACATTCGAGGATTAGCACAACGGCATTAAGAAATGTTTAGTAAACATTCAAAGTAACTGTCAAAAGTAATGAATATAATGAACCCACCCTGAAGATGTATTAATCGTTGGAGGAACTCGAACAAAGACGGAAAATGATAATTGTATTCACAGAATGGACACAACTGTTCAAATACTTTTCCCCCATTAGAAGTAAGCGATATTTTTATGAATGGAAATTGTATGCATTTTTGCCGTATTTTGGCTCTAACCGACCTTAAGTTGACTATTTCGATATTGAATATTTTCAGGAAAGAGGGTCTAATATGTCATAGTTGCTCGCTTCACATTTAGCCAAAGATCTTATTCAGAAACAATTAATAGAACCCTAGTTTTAAATGGGCCTAAAAGAATTTGTTACAACGTCTCAAATTCAGTTGAGAGTATAAGAATCTCTCTTATAGGTAGGGTGAACCGGTAGGGTTTAATTAAATTACCGGGACACTGCAAAGTCAAGAGTATTAATTTTAGAAAAAAAAAGTGAAAAAACGTAGCTGGTTCATTTGAATCAAAATAATTTAAGTAGGCTCTCATTGGTCAAATGTACTATCAAGTGCCACGTCACAAAGAATACTTTGAGTAGAAAAGTAAATCAAATTTATTATCATCTTTTAAACTATTAAATATCTACATTTTATTGTCTCAAATAACAATACCAACAATTATTAAATTTAATTATACATAATATTGAATAATTACATTTTTCTTTTAAAAAATATTATTTTTTTTCCGCAATCGTTGATATTTTTCTCTGCTTAAGAAACAATCGATTCTATTTTTCCATTTGATTTCTTGACATGTTTTTTGCTATTTTGTTCCATCACTCTGAAAGGCCACATTAATTTCCAAGGTAGAAGGTAGGAGTATTTTCACACGTTTGTCATCTCAATAATTATGAAATCGGTTGTTTTCGAAATAGTTAAAGTCCTTTTAAAAAATAAAATAATTCAAGTAGAGCCAATCAAGAATCTTGATTCAAGATATGTCCGAATTTCATATTCAAAAAGCAATTATGAAAATAGACTTTAGGGTTATACTTTTCAATTAATATATAGAAATGTTATACTTTATCGTTGTAGATTAAAACGTTTTCTAATAGTCTTTTATTTGGTTCATTTCTCTACTATTTTAAACAGTGTATCTGCATTACCTGATAAGAAATTCCTATGCAATCCATACAACCCTAAAACAACCTGTTTCTCAACAACCAATGGGAACCCTCTAAAGTGTGAGCCAATCAGGATTTAGGAAAATGGAGGAGACTTTAAAGTACGTCCTATTAATTTGAAAGAGTATTTTAAATGAGGTTTTCTCGTACTTCATCTATTATTAGTCTAATTAATAATTCATGCCGAATTGAGGCTACAGCAATTTGTAGAAATACTCAACCTGTATGCTGTAAATAAAGAATCCTGTTTTTTCCACGTGCATTTAAAATCTTCACATTTCTACCTTGTAAATAAAAATCGATTTGTATTTTGCACGATGTTTAAAAAAGATGAAAAAATGCTCATTCCCACAAATTTTATAAACAAAATAGAAATCAAGTTATGCAATATAGCTGATCAAAATATACATTCTGTTTATCTCGAATAACTCACAAGTTTACCTCACTATTCTAAAGCGCGAACTTGAAAATCTAATACTTTCTAAAATATAAAGTTTAATTTTCTTTCAAGACTCTACATTTAATTTTTTATTAGTATTCATGAAAATTCGTCAATTACTCACGATTAAGAAGACGGCACCGAGCAAAGTCGCTTTAATGTTTTTATGCAAATCTATGGGAACTGATGAAAGAAGCCAACGAATTAATTTGGGCATGATTTTCATCTAAAAAGTGATTACTCACATGTGATACTAAAATTATCTGCATCAGTGAACATTTCACGCATGAAACCTGCCCAATGCTTCTTAAGTTGGCCAATCTTTCGACTTCTATCATGCGTTAAAATCTAAAGAATTAATGAAAAATCTTCACTCACATAAAACTCTCTCGAAAGTTCTGAGCAAAATGTCTGACATACGGATGCCTGTCCATTGATTCGTAAAACAATCTTATTTTCACTATCAAGGACATCGAATTCTGATTTACAAAAGTGCGGACTTTGACGCACTTTGCCAATGCATCGGCCCGGCGGAGCTTCCATAATTAGTGTTTGTACTAGCGAATCTTTTATTTTATTACAAAGACCATCACCCTTTCGATGGGGCGCTGTATCGTCTCGTGAGTTCTCCATCTCCCAAAAGGAAGTGCAAATACATCCAGTGAAGCAACAACACACTGAGGGCAAGAACCGCAACTGACGAATTGCTCGGGCAACTTCAACGCCAGAATTATCGAAAATGTGCATTGTAAAGCTTCTCTGATGGCCAGCACATTGGCGTGCACAAATATCGGATTCTTCTGTAGTATAATAAACCTGTTGTCCAACATTATTCTTGATGATATAACGATTTTTGGTCTCCCAATTAGTAAAAACTTCAAATAATTCCACCTGTTGATGTATCATCAATTCATCAACTAGTGTAAGGTAATCTAATCCTTTAAAACTATACAATAAACTTTCTTCTTCTTTCGATGATTTCGGGGTATCTTCTGGTTCATTTGGCATATTGTTTATGACTGTATTTGCATTTTGTTTCTTAAAAGGTACCATTATATAGGCATCGGTTTTGGAAAGCAAATTCTTGTCAGATTTCTCTAATAAATTCAAGCTACACAATCGGTTGTCTATGGAGTTTTCGTTGTGTGAAAAATCCTATTTTTTAATATTATTTCAAGAATTACCAATTCTGATAAGATTTTCGGTCCACAAGAGGTGATTGGTACTGCCCATCCTGAAATTTTAACAAGGTCACTATTGGAAATTCCTTCTAGACCATTTTTTTCAATATCCTCTCCATTCATAAGATTTTTTAAGATTGATTATTAAATCAATTTTGACGCATAAAGTATTCCGATTGAATAGCCATGAAACTGATGGATTTAAACAACATCGATGACGATTTTGTTAATTTTGATGCTTTTAATTTATAAAATATTTCAAAACTTCAGAAAAAATTTCTAACCTTATTATGCTCTCCAGAAGATTAGCCAATTTCGCTAGAAAAGGAGTAAATGATGTAAGCCAATATCATTTATTTCTCAGGTTCAACCAAATAGAGGTCTCAAAATCCATGAACATAACGCCTTTTCTCTTCTCTCCAGTTCTGGTGTCAGAGTTCCAAGGTTTAAAATCGCAAATAACATTGAGGAAGTTAAAACTGGAACTGCTGAGCTAAGTAAATTTTAAGCTTATTCTGAATCAATACCATTTCATTCATCATACCTTTCTTTTCTTTAGGCAAAATAACAAACTCTTCGGATGTCGTTGTTAAAGCTCAGGTTTTGGCGGGTGGCCGCGGTAAAGGCATATGGGATAGCGGTCTTAAAGGCGGTGTTAAAGTTCTTCTCAAGTAATTTAAACATACAATTATCTGTACTTTTATGGTTCGATTATTGATTATTTTTAAATTGTTTTTTTTTCAATTATGTTTGCATCTAATATGAAATTATTTCTCTTTTCTCGAAATTCTTTAGTTAATCTTGCAAAGTACTTTATTTACTCTATAAGAGGTATTTTTCCATTTGAATATCTAGGGCACTAATTAAACATGACACTATTTCTTATCTGTAACGTTTTATTTTATTTTCGATTGTATTCAGCACATCAAAAATTTACTCACAAGTTTTTTTCTTAAAATTCTAACCAATTTTTTAAGTATTTTAATTTGGATTCTGCTTTATTAAACTCATAGTTCTGAAGAGGCATTGAACGTGGCAAAGAAAATGCTCGGTCGAAGAATCTACACCAAGCAGACTGGCGACGGCGGACAAATTTGCAATACAGTCCTCTTGACGGAGCGCATGTACATTAGAAAGGAGTGTTACTTTGCGATTGTCATGGATCGCGCTTCTGCCGGACCGGTCCTCATCGGCTCCAGCCAAGGCGGTGTTAACATTGAAGAGGTGGCTCATGAGAACCCCGAAGCTCTCATCAAACTCCCAATAGACATCGTGGCAGGCTTCGACCTCCCCAAAGTCGTTCAATTCGCCAAGGATATCGGCTTCACGAAGGAGACCACAGCCAATGCTGCTGCTGAATACATTGAAAAAATGTACAACCTCTTTTTAAAGACTGACTCTACAATGATTGAGATCAATCCAATGGTCGAGGACAACAATGGTGATGTCGTTTGCATGGATTGCAAGATGAACTTTGACTCTAATGCGGAATTTCGTCAGAAGGGGATTTTCGGTCTCAAGGATTGGTCGCAGGAAGATGAGCGGGAATCGAGAGCTGAGAAGGCTGGCTTGAATTACATTAGTTTAGACGGTAGCATTGCATGTCTTGTGAATGGTGCCGGCTTGGCCATGGCCACTATGGATATTATAAAGTTGAAAGGCGGCTCTCCTGCCAACTTTTTGGATGTCGGCGGTGGAGCTACTGCTAACCAGGTGAGTGGGATTTATCCTTGAGTTCATAGAAATATTTCAACAACAAGGATATACCAAGTCTAAAAAATATTTCTCTAAGAAACCTCACTTATCTGATTTAATTTGTATAAATCAAGTACTCCAAATGTTTGGTTAAAGTCTAATATTTTTATATTATTTTATTTCCAAGAGTATTTTATGTTTTTTTTTTCAGGTAACAGAAGCTTTCCGACTCATCACTTCAGACCCCAAGGTGCATGCAATTATGGTGAACATCTTTGGAGGTATCATGCGTTGTGATATAATCGCCCAAGGTATTGTCGCTGCTGCTTCTGAGTTGAATATTAAAGTTCCCATTGTCGTGCGTCTTCAGGGTACTCGTGTCGAAGATGCAAAAGCTATTATCGCTGGAAGTGACATGAAAATACTCGCCTGCGACAATCTCGATGAGGCAGCCAAGATGGTAATTTTGACGATAATCAAATTTATAAAATTTTAATTTATATTTTTATCTTTTAGGCTGTGAAATTGGCTGATATTGTCAACTTGGCACGACAGGCCGCTATAGATGTTAAATTTGAATTACCGCTTTAAATGTAATCCTATAACATGAGAATAGAAATAAATAAATTAAAATAAATCCTCTTGATATTCTCAATACTTGACCATCTACTTTTATCATTACTTGGAAATTTATATTTCAAATTCAATACAGTCCTTTTTCTTTTATTGAAAGTTTCAGTTCAACATGATTTCCTAGATTTTGTTTAACCGTATACAGCTTACGAAAGTGACAAATTGAATGAAATACTTGAATGAATAAATCCCTAAACCAGAGTGATTTGATTATTTCAAACTACGAAGACTTAATCAAATCCCCACAATTTAACAATACACCTGAGCTATCCTACTCAATACGGTCGTCTGCTGTTGTCACTGAAACGCAAAGAGAAAAGTTAAAAGAATACTACAATAAGGAATCCATAACAGATGGTAACTTTTACGGTCTTCCCCTCTACGTCAAAGATATAATAAACGAGCATAGAAGACTGAATTCTCTCTACAAATGGCAGGAAGAGTTCCTATCTCTCTCCGCTGAAATCTACCCTCAAAACATCATATACAGCCTTCCGACAAGCGGTGGCAAGACTCTGGTTGCTGAAATAGAAATGATAAAATCCTTATTGCTCAAAAGGATGAGTGTAATCTTCATACTACCCTTTGTGTCGATTGTACAAGAAAAATTCACTTCTCTAACCCCACTCGGGTTGGCTCTAGACTTTTTTGTTGAAGAATACGCTGGGACGAAGGGGAAGTATCCAGTGCCAAAGGCAACCTTCAAGCCATCGCTGTTTGTGGCCACGATTGAGAAGGGAGCGATTATTATCAATAGTCTGATTGAGGAGAAACGTTTCTTTGACATTTCCCTGGTTGTCATTGACGAATTTCACATGATTGGCGAGGGACGTAGAGGCGCTATTCTTGAGAATACTATAACGAAAATCAAACATACTATGGGTGAGTAAACTATGAATTCGGTCTAGTTTTTTAAAATCTAATTCTAAAATTCCAGACTTTTTTGATTCATGCCTTTAACAGTTTTTCATAAATTAGTTGAGCTTTCTGGTTTTTTCATAAAAACCATCCTATTTTCTCCAAATGTATTAGGTGCTATCAAATTCTACAATTTTGCATTCTAAAAATAATTCTTAAAAATGATTCATTCAATTTATGAATAATTGCGTCATACTTTTAGACTAGTACAGTTATTAGTAGGGCTACCCAAAATATGCATTCCTTTCTGAAAAATATGCACAGTGATCTAGAAATATGCAAAAAACACTTTTTACACAAATTTCTGTCTAAAATATGCATAAAGAAAATTATGCATTTGGCAGCCCTAGTTATTAGGTATTCAAGGAAAAACGTGTCGCACCAAATTCAAAATTTTGTATATCTTCAAACTAGTTGAGGATCACGAAATTTACAAAATAAAGATTGGATGATCACTTTCATAATTTCATATAAAATTTACTGTATAATTCTAATTGAATGTTGAAACATCGACATTACTATTTTTATTCACCTCTAGATCAAACCCGAATCATTGCCATGAGTGCAACTCTGAAGAATCTCGACCAGCTGGCTAACTTTCTAGACGCCCGTCTCTACCAAAACGACTTTCGGCCTGTTGACTTGGACGAATACGTTAAATGTGACAAGGAGCTATTTAGAATTAATCGATCAGCCTTGGAAAAGTATAAGAACTCCGAGTATAACGAGATGATGAAAGAGGTCTTTCTCGCTGATCGGACTGTCCCACAAGGCCTTGTGAGCGATTCTAATATTCTTGGTTAGAGCTGTAATATCCGGGAAATTTTATCGTTACTAGAAAAATTAAAGCTTTTAGATTTATGCAAAAATTGTTTCTCTGATAGGGTTTCGGCTCACTTACCAAGTTTTTTCAATGAACACAATTTTAATTTGTAGTAAGGATCTTGTTATAATCATTAACCCTGCAACACCCATTGTTCAACCCGTGGATCAGCCAACATCGAAATATGAAAACATGCAATCCTAGTACAAATGTATTTGCATTAGATTTTTAACATCAGCCATTTTAGGATTTTTCTCCTAAATGGAATAAATGAACCGGTTGTAAGAAAAAAGGTTCTCTGTTTTGTTGAGAAGAAGCTAATTTTGAGTTGAAAAACAACTTTCAGGTTTAAGAAATTTATTGCATCCTATACGAAATTCGTTCTTTGCATTAGCTAAGTAAGAAATCTTAGATAGTACTTCATTCTAAATGCAGAAAGGACCAAAGACGATTGACTACTTACTTTCCTACTTGTGATTTTCATCGCCAAAAGATGCAGTTGGTCTAAAATCAAATTCTTATTCAGCATACTTTTTAAATCGAAATCGGTTGGAATTAAACCTCTCAAAGCTTGGCCCAAGTCTTTCGGTACTAGAAATATTTATTTTCAACCAGCATAAAATGGGAGGGAAATTAAATATTAATTTTTAAAGATTTTGCTACCAGAAAAGTGGAATTATCCTTTTAAATTATGCAATTCAGTCGATCAAATTATTCTATCTAAATTAATGTGGATTTTATTTCTTTGCTTTTTAAGGTACAACATTTTCTTCTTTTGATTTTGTGCGGTTACCAGTGTAATTTTCCTCAAATTTAAAAAAATCAAAAAAAAATTCAACTTCACTGTATCAATTTTGCTATGGTCTTACTGATTCATCATGAGTTTTAGTATATAAATTGTATTATTTTCCATGTGACAGAGTTAATTTTTTTCCAGGAGCTCATAATGAACTATTCCTTTCATATCCCACCAAACACACAGTAGAACCTTCTATCAAAATATCCACTTTTCAACACATGTTATGATCCTGTAAAGAAAATGACATTGTTGATGTTCTTTAAGGAGTTATTCAGATGACGTGTACCTTTTCAACTTTTGAGATTCGATCAACTCACGAGGAACCCAATAGTCGAATTTATTTAACATATCTTAATGATATGAGATGTGAGAAACGGTACTATTCGAACAACCGATCTCATATGCTATCTCTCGAGTTGATCATCTCCATTTTATCAGTGTCTGGAATACATTTCTATATTTAACCTCGGGAAAAATAGGTTGCAAAATAGGGAAGTTTCTTTGCACATCATTGAAGATGGAAATGAGGGACTCCCAATCGACGAAATTTGTTATAAAAATGGGGTGTTTTGACGAGACGTTTCGGGATTGCTTAGATAATTCCCTTCTTCAGTTTTTTCCGTCGATAAATCACCCTCTTTCTCGCACTAAAAATGTATGATCTACCCCACTCTCTCATTGGTCAATCTCTCTCAAGTCCATCCAGCATTACACCATCCACTTTACAGGACTCAAAAAACAATCTTCTCTATTCTAATTTTTCCCTAAAAATTAAATTTTTTTTCAGATTTTGGTATTTTTTGATTTGAGCGAACTTTCAAGTCAAAAATCTCCAGAATAAAGGTTTGACTTTTTCAACCCCGAACAGAATCATTTCCGAATACGTCACAAATTTCATTACAATGTAATTGATTTTGTCGCATTAGGACCTTTTTTGAACAAGTAAAGCATAATTGGACAAAAATTGACGTTTGGTTCCATGGCAATAGAACGAAAAATTTATGATTTGGTAAAATGAAAGAAAAATATTCTGAATCACGATTGAATTTGCTCTAAAATGATGTCAACTATTTTTTTAAATAGGAACTCGTGGGAATGGGAAAATTGAGAAAAGTTTCAGAAAAAACGCAATTACTTTTCGAACAAACTAATAATACGATCTGTATACTACTTTGATTTTACCTGTTTTAGATCGCGCACAAACGTAATCTAGTCATGATTTCACGAGGGACTGTGTAATAAATATTTATTCTAGGTGTTGAAAACAGGCCAAAATAATTTGTGTATGAAAATCGTATTAAAATTGATTTGAACTTGCGCCAAAACTAGAACCAGGATTTACTCGAATATCTAAAGATTTTGTGAGAGATGGGAGTAATATTTGGGAACTACATAAACATGCTATCCTTTAGAAGAAGCGTTCTCAATTGAAAGCCTTTTGTTAGAAAGATGTGATGCGCGATACGTAGTTTAAAAATTAGCCAGAATTTCGAATACTAAATGGAGAATATTTTTCACACAATCTGATTATCTTTAGGAGTGGAATAATTTGCTTTAACAGAATATATCGATATTTCCATTCAGTAGCCTTTAAAAAGCGAGAAAATCGATGGCGGCCATTGATTGGATATTTGTATATGGATTTTTAACACATCAGAGTTTCGACCATGGTAGATAGATTTAAAGCGCACGAAAGATGGAAATAGCCTCAGAATTAGTTCTTCATCATATAATTGAGCGGTCAAAAGCGATTCCTCGTGATCTTATTTCAAAAGCAGTGCCTACTGTATACC
>JJOG01001464.1:0-20892 GCA_000715275.1 Gyrodactylus salaris
CATTGAACCTAAATTAATAGCATTTGATATCTTAAATTCATTCATCAAAACTAAATTCAGATATTTAATGATATGTTCACAAGATGACTTAAGGGGTTGATTAATACAGCTGGGAGAAATGCTTTCAGTTCCTACGTTCGTTAAAATGTAACATACTTTTTATTTATCAACTGGCCAAGTTCAGTGATAATGCGAGGACTGAAAGCAAAATATTATTACAATTTAGAATAAGAAAGGATCAAGTCGTTATGTCACACAAAACTTTGGCTACATCTAGTCATTGGAGAATTGCATTCCGATTGCATTGACAAGATTCGTTGGTCGATTAATATGCAATTAATATGGAAAAATTGCAAATATTATGAGGAATCCCCGACGGGGATCATAAGGCCTCGACTTGTGCGTAAATCTCTTACGCTAGAAAATCAATGACAACTTGGATTATTAACCGGGTCATCTAAGAGAAATTGGTCTGGTAGTAGAACAATAGGAGAAACGGGCACATCCATCCAGAATTTGAAACTTTATTGATTATAAACTCAGAGAGTAATTTCATGTTGATTATTTTATGGCAATTAATCAAATTAAAAAAAAATATTAATTTCAATTTGGCTAGAATATAATTATTAACAAATTATCAAGGATTTTATGCGACAGTCGAGATAATATAGTCCCGATATCACTAAAAATATCAATTTTTAGACTCTATTACTATTGATATCTCAACTTACAGTAACTGAGCTATTAACTTAATACGTTAATAACGTTTATAGTTTTCATGGCAAAATTGAATCTATATAATATAAACTAGACAATTTGAAATTATATTTATTCCATATGCAATTTTTCGTTTATATAAAAAATACATGATGCAGAATAAATAAGGTGTTAGTGGCGGGTTCTAATGAAGAAATAATATAAAATAATAGGGACAAGCATTGCCGGGCAATGACAGCATCGCCCAGTATCTCCTCAAAACTTTGAGTTTAAGATACCGAGGTCATTTAGTAGTCACATATAACAACACTTTTGATATGCATTAATCATTTATGATCAATGCGGGACTTAACCTCAGCAGCCCGCTTTCTCAGCGGCTGCGCCAGACCTTTTAGTTATCTCCATTGTCGTGAAAATCTCGGCAATTGTCGGATGAATACCAATGATACGGTCGAGATCGGCCTTTGTTGCTTTGAGTTTTATAGCAAGAGCGTAGCCCTGGACTACTTCACCAGCATTTGGAGAGAGAATGTGCATTCCGATAACTATTTCAGAGTTCTGTACAGAAATAAGATTAATCAAAACAGGTGCATATTACCTCTTGTATTTTTCTCTCAAGAAACCTAGGTGAATTTTTTTTTCAATTTCTCTATGAGACAAGTAATAAAAAACGTGTTTTATGTAGGATTCTAAAAATGATTATTTCAATATTAAGTACACCTAATAAGTAAAATTCTCTATTTTAATAGCAGTTCATGAAGTCATTCGATGTCACTCATAGGAAAAAATCCTTTTTATCGCTATATTCAAAAAAACTCACCTCCTTTTTGAGACAGATAGTCTTGGCATAGCAAACGTTATCTTCACGCTCAGCAATGGACCACTCCAAGGGCTTGAAGTAGGTGTGGTAGACTTCAATATCTTCAGGACCATACTTTTTCATGGCTTCCTCCTCTGAGAGGCCACAAGCGCCATATTCAAGAGGCGTGAAGACGGTTGTTGCAACGTTGTCGTATTCAGTCTGAAAATAGGAAAATCTCATTACTCCAGGCGAAGGTTTTCCATGAGTTGGAAAAATTTAGATGGCAGTCTAGAAGTCAATTTAAATTTAATTTTTTAGCAAGAAAAAAATTAAATAAGAATTTCAGAAAATAATCCATATCACAGAAAAAGGTTAAAATTTTCTTGCTATTTTTAAAGCAATGAGAAAATCGATTTGTGCGCTGATACGAAATAATGAAACACACACCTTCTTAGTGCCAGCGGCATACAGCCGATTGGCGAGCAAATAGCCAGCTTCAATAGCAACTGGTGTAAGCTGTGGCTTTCCAGAAGCAATATCCCCAATGGCAAAGATGTTAGGAACAGAGGTGACGTCTTCATCGTCCACGATAATTCTATAATCCTTGTCCACTTCTACGCCGACCTTTTCCAGGTTCAGGTCCCTAGTACAGGGATCACGACCCACAGCCAAAATGACTGTGTTGTAAACATCCTTGACACTTGAATCGTAGCTCGTTGTCCACTCAACCTCAATTTGATCATCCCCGAGTTTGTTGATCTATAAGAATTTATTAGATGTCTCAAGAATCAAATGACAATCAATTTATTTTCGTATTTATTTTTTTCTGCTCATAGTATCAAAAGGTTTTTTAAAAACAACTACTATCATCGTGTGATAAAAATGGTAATCATACAGCTCTGTATTGAACCATAGTTAGAAAAGAAAGAAGGAGTCGCATTTTGAGTTGATTTCAAGATCAGTAAATACAAAATATGATGAGTCAAAGTTTAAAAAGTCTTATAAAATCATGTTTTGAATGAATTATCACATGTCAGCAAATTTTAAAAATACTCTAAATAATTTCTTCTACATTATGCCGGCATTGATATGCAGTACATATTATGCACGATTAGTTTAGGTCAAAATTTTATTCATAAATTGTGAATTCTGTATGCAATATTTTAGTGCAAGAATATTCTACACTGGAATTAAACAAAAAATTGCGTGTCAGAGAATTCATCGTTGGGGAACATGAAACTAGCAAGTAAATTATCGGATCATAAATCTGCATCATAAATTAACAAAGATTCCAGTGTATAAATCTACTCAAAAAGGGTAATTCACCAATTGAGGAGTAAACTAGTGGGTAAACTAGCAGTTAGACATACCTTCTTAGGTGTAGCTTCGTGGATAAACTTGACTCCATGGTTCACCATGTAATTGCCAATCATAGTCGCAATCTGCTGATCGAAGCCCCTGAGTAGTATGGACCTAACCATGACAGTGACATCATAGCCGAGAGAGGCCAAGAAGCCAGCGCACTCTAGGGCCACATAGCTAGCACCGACAACCAAGGTCTTACCGGGCTCTTTCGACAACGAGAAGAGGTCATCGCTAGTGATACACGTCTCCTTATCGTTTGTAATGTTCAGATATCTGGGTCGCTCGCCGACAGCGATGCAAATGTGCTTTGTCGTAATGGTCTTCGTCTCATCAGATACATTGTAGCTGATTGTATTCTTATCGACTAAGCGGCCCTTGGCGTTAATGTATTGCACGTTGTTGCTTTTGAGGGCGTTACGATAGCCAAAGTTTAGCGACTTGATGTAGTTGCGGACATTTCCCACGAGCTTAGACCAGTCATGAGTTATTCCGGAGGCTTTCAGGTCCCAGCCATAGTGTTCTGCGTCCTCCATGGTGTGTTCTAGAGGATATTTTGATGAATTATATCTAAAGTTGCCTCACAAGTAGTCAGAATAATAACTAATTTTAGATCCTTACCACAGACTGTGGTCCACAGTTGAGTGAGCAATGATGCAACAAAAGTTGTTATTCAGTCGGAAAAATATGCAATCAGGATATTAAATTGTAGAATACTATTGACCATCATATCAGAAATGTGATTTAATTCTTTATCGATTAGAAGAGTTTGGTTAGATTCCCGAAAAAAATTATTTTTACAATTAAAAGTCGAATATTAAACGTATTTTTAAAAAACTAAACTAAGCCAAAGTAAATTACAAAAGGATGGATTATATTTAATGCCTTGAGAAAAAACAATGATTATACAGATTGATCTTAACGTATAAATATTGATCTTTACAAATATTTATAAATAAATGAAGGGTTGAGCATTTCTATAAATAACTAACTTATAATACCAGCTTGATGCATAAGCTTTTTGGGGATGCAGCCAACATTGACGCAAGTGCCACCCAGGCCCCATTTAGAGCCCTTTGGCGAGGGTACAACATAGTCAAGTACTGCAACTTTGGCTCCCATTTTTGCCGCCTGCTTCGACATGGAGAGACCGCCACTCCCGCCGCCAAGAATGACCAAATCGTAGTCGAAATTTCTCTTTTCAATCAGCTCTTTCAATTCCCCTGAGGACTCCTTTTCCAAGGTTTCGGTGCAGCCTCCAACGAACTTTCCATTGATAAAGACTTGCGGAACTGTTATAATGCTAGAACGTTGGCTGAGGGCTGTTTGAACTTGAGTTAGGTAATCGGCTTTCGATAAATGTGGAAAGTTGTCATGCAACTTGTCAATCGGTACATAGGAATATCTATAATTCTTTTCATTCAACTCATTCGCGAGCTAAATGTAAAAATAAAATGATTCGATGAATTGAATCTGGATAAGATGCTAAGGACATACCTTTTTGCAGAAAGGACAAGTAGTCTTGGCGAAAACGATAAACTTTGAATTGTCCACTGACTTATTGATCCATTCCAAAAGTTTTTTATCGGGACCACTCGACATGGCGACTCTTAACTAAGAAGATGAAAAAGGAATTAATTTACTGGACTCATTAGTGTATTAAGAGCAAAACAGGATGCTCCTATAGCAGCCGAGATTCGGAGGGGATTACTTCTCAAGAAATTCCTAAACATAATCTTGAAAAAAATAGGATAGACTGTAACTCACTCAAGGCTCTTGAGAGATAATGACTAGAAATTTTGAATCTATTGAAGTTAAAAATAAAATAATGATTTTAATTTAAAATCTCAGTGTTTTAATGATTAAGTGGGAGGAAATTCAGATTTGACAATAAAAGATGACTTTGGAAACGACATCAATACAACTTATAAGAGAGGAACTTAAGAGAGATAAAGATTATTTTTCCAAGGATCAAAACGGAAAACCCTTTGTTCATGCTGCTACATCAAGCAATAGGATTGACATTTTAGAGTTGTTGATAGAATCAAATTGCCCCATCCAATTTTATGATAAAAATGGAAACACTCCTCTACATATTGCTATAATTGAAGGGAATAAAGAGATGGTTGAATTATTCACTAACTCTGGTTTTTGTGTTGATTATCCGACTAGAGATGGAATTACTCCAATTACTATAGCTTCCATTCATCAAAGAGTTGATATAATTGAGCATCTGGTCAATGTTAATGCAGATTTATCAAAAATGTCTATCGTAAGTGCGAAGGAGGTCTCTCTTTTTGCATCTTTAATGTTCGATCAAACGTTCTTATGATAAGAATCTTATCTTCATTAGAATGGATCAAGTTTTTATCAGCAACTTTTAAAATTCAACAATATTGACATTTTTACAAGGCTTTTGACACGTAAGTTGTGTAAAAATAAACTATGATAGAACTGGATAATGTCAATTATATTGGAATTGATGGAAATACCCTTGGCCATTTCGCCGCAGCCTATGATAGACCAAGAGTTTTGGAGACCTTAAAAAGTGCGGGATTTGACTTGAATGCAAGGAATTGGTCTGGAGCAACCCCTTTGATGATCTCAATAGAGAGTGAATTTGAGGAGGCTTTCGAAGAGTTTTTACGTCTCAATGTTGATGTAAATGCTTGCGATATTTTCACGACAAGCCCCTTGATGCGTGCTGTAGATTTAGATAATCCGAGAATGGTTAAAAGACTTCTCGAGGAAGGTGCAAAAAGTGATATAAGCTCAGTGAGTTGATGTTGTACTTACTTTTGCACTTTTAGAGAGGCAAGACCCCGTTTATGCTGGCTAAAGAGAGAGGCAATATGGATATTATGAGACTGCTCGAAAATAAACCCCAGAAGATTCATGATTTAATAAGGATTGATGAAGCGAAACCTTTGAATACTTTCAATGAAGAGAATGGTATCATCAAGTTGAAAAGGAAAAGAAGGAGCTTAAAAGTTTGTTTTAAACGAACACGGTCAACCATTTTAAATATCGAAGAAAAACGCCTTGAGAATTTGGTCAATTTATTAATTTCCAAGGATCTTAAAGAGTCAACATGTTGTTTTTAGAACTGGCAAAGTGTACAGAAATTTTATAAAAGTTTAATAATGAAAAGGTTAAGATTGAGTGAAAAAAGAAGCTAATGGATTTCTTTGTATTTTTTCAAGAGAACCGAAAGTTCCATTGTGCGAAAGCAAAACCTGAGTCTTGAGAAGATGATTCAAATTATGCAACCCGATTGGAGTCTAGACAATGACGATGATGATTTAGATGGTGAGTCAGTGCATGCTCTGTCGATTGTTAGCAATACAACTTTGAGAAAGTTTTGAAGGGAGGGTGAATCTAATTGATTCAAGGGAAAAACTAACAACTTCTAGTCGTCAAATGGTCAAAGATTTAATTATGCTAAAAAGTTACAAAAGGCTAGGATAAATTTAGAACAAAAATGCCGTAATAATTCCATCTTCAACTATTAATTAATTTTAAATAGTTTTGGGATATATCAATAATAACTAGGGTATCAAGATTTAGATAGTCATATATTTTTAGGTCCTAATTTTATAGAATCTTAAAAAATCTAAACTACTTACAAGTATTATGATAATAAAATAGCCATCTTATTTATTAATGTACAGAAAAGTATAAAATTCAAGTCTAGTTTTATCAAAATTTCTGCTATTGTGCACTATATGATTCATCACTGTAAAGGTACGCTTAAAAGAGGGGTTTTACAAGGCTTGATGGATAATTATTTTGTCGAAATGAAAAAATAAACATTTGAAACCAATTTCTTCAATATATGACCTTTAAATTGGATTATATTTTAGAACCTAATAACTTTGTAAATCAGCCTCACAGAGGAAAATTAATTATTGATAATTGATTAGAATTCAAAAGATCCATAACCTTGAAATATAACTTTTAGGACTTTTTGATGCCCTAATAATAACCTAATCTCATCTTGTAGAATCATTAGATAAAATCCAAACCAAAGACGATTACACAGAGCTAGCCTTCTTCAGCGTGCGCAATGGGGACAGTGATATGCTTAGGCGAATGTTCAACATGAAATGCATCTCAGCATCAATCAGAAATAAAAAGGTAATCTTTAAAGGACCCCTCCTCATTGAGAAATATCAAGACCACTTCTATTAGAGTAGGGCAACGAGAAAGTATATTTTGATTCGTTGTTAAAAATGTAACATTTCATGGGTTTTAAGGTACGTTAACTATTTTCTGGGTGGTCATATTAGTACGGCAGTGTTTAAGAATAGACTTTAAATATTAGTTTCTACAAAACTAATCGAGAATTATTAGACGGGAAATACCCTGATGCACGAGGCAGTAAAGAATAATCAGATAGAAATTCTACGACTCCTATTGAAGAAGAAGGGGTCGGTTAATGTGAAAAACAACAATGATGAGACGCCGTTTCATGTGGCTTGCCAAGAGAATTCTATAGATTGTGTTCGAACGCTGATCGAGAATTGCGTTAACATCAATGAATCAAATGGGGTAATTTTATATCTTGATTTTTTATTTCACAAATCTATGAATTAAATTAAAACTTTCTAACCAAGAAGCCATATTATGAAACAATAAAAATTGTCCGAGATACCTTTATTTAGAATGGTCAAACGCCATTATCTCTGGCGATCAAGACTGAAAATGCAAGCCTTGTAGAAGAGCTAATAGCGAACGGTTCAACAACCGGCGTGCAAGACAACAACGGAAATACGCTGTTACACGATGCGGTTGGATGTGAAAATATAGAAATCTTCAAATTGATTCTCAAAAACACAGAGAGAGTGAATACAAAGAATCTGGTGAGCTTTTTTCAATGAATTTTTACTATTTTTAAGAATTTTCTTTTCAATTTGAATGTTTTTAGTTCTAAGGAATTTACTGAATTTTGAAAATATTTAGAGTCAAGAGCTTTGAATTGAAAATTGTTTGACTTTTTACACCTATAGTAATATGATTTTATGAAATAAAGATTTACAGTAGACTCTTCAACGATGATAAATCAGAGAATAAAAACTTTGAGTATAAGAACTTTTTTAGAAATGCAACACACACTAGCTTGATTGAGAAGCCTTATTTTATCTTTTTCTGCTATTTTTCGAGTGACGTTACCCTATCAATGTTGAAGGATTAAAAGTATATTTCTGTACACAGTTATACGATAACCAAAATTCTCTGATGAAACAAAGAAAAAGTAGAGTTTAGTCGTAATATTTAGGGTTAATGTTGCGGAAAATATTTAATAGCTCCAAAATGAGGCAGAATAAATTGAGTTTGGTAATGTTTTTATTGAAATAAAAAATCTTCAGTTGGGTCAGACGGTCCTACACCTGGATTGCTACCAAAGAGGCTTGGAAAAGACCGATATACTCCTGAATGATGAGAGGATAAAGACGAACCTCAAAGATATACAAGGTAACACTCCCCTGCATATCGCTATGAAGTCGGGAAATAATGCAAAAATTATATTGCTACTACAAAATGGCACAACATTGCGCGAGAGGAATCTGGTGAGTTCTAATCAAAATTGAAAAATTGCATTCGTTTATTTCTGACAACCAATAGAATCAACTTGATTTTTATTGGTCGAATAAAACTTTGATTATCTAAGTGTCTTTTGAATTCTACTGAGCGTGTTTTCACCAAGACAGAGATGAAAATACCTTGGACTGTTGGCAATAATGATCGAATAAACCCATAATCACTAATTATTAAGGCTAAGGAGCACAAAAATATGATGTAACTCTATTTAGAAAATACTGAATTTTAACAAAAGGTTTTCAATTTATTTTCAAGTAATGAAGAGTCTAACTTTAGCCCAGTATTTCCGTTGTGGTCAAAGTGTTTAATGGGGTCTTTTCCTGAGCATAAGAATTGCCGAAAATAAGTTTGATCTTAATTTTTAACTTGTAAGATTTCAGTTTGACTCATCCATTAGTTCAAAAATGTTTTAATGAACCACTTGTAATCTCTATTTTTCCCGATATTTTGTAGCCCTTTAAATTATTTTGCTGGATGAATTTAGAATTATTATCACTTAGAATAGGAGGGTTAAAGATTATTATTACAACCCTTGGGATTTTCATGAAGAAACCTAGTTCAAGAAATATAGTTTGGAAAGACCTGAAACTAAGACTTTAATAAGATAAAGATTAGCCACTATTTCTGATACAAATAGTGAATTTAATCATAATCCTTCTGGTTTGGTTATAATATTAAATGATTCATTATTAATGACCAAAATTGAACACTCTGACCACATTACTTTTTTCATCGAGAATTTATTTTAGAAATCAAGTTTGCAAATTTTTTCACACGAATCTTTGTTTAAAATCTTGGTAAATAAAAAAGGATAAAGAGGTTTTTGTGCAGACGATTGAGCCTTGGAAATGCAATGGTAAATTGGAGAACATTTTTCAAACTCTGCAAAACAATGAGTATTTCTGCAAGTAATTTTTGATCGATTCTATTGAGTGTCACGATTCACGAAAAGAGAGAGAACCCTTTGAAGTTAAATGAGAGAAATTAATTCAATATTGTAGATATTGAAAAAGTTGAAGATTGCACCACATAGATTTTATTGCCATGTTAGTCTCGAGAGATAGAGTTTTCAAGTTTTATTAGAATTCGATAAAAATACACTGTCTACTATGTGAAATTATAAGGTTTAATTTGGACTTTTGATCAATCATGGTCCAAAAAGGTATAAAAATAGTTATTGTGAGCTTTCAAAAAATTGATCATTGTATTCGGACCTACTAATAAGTAGCGAACATGAAAATCATAGATGAAATCAAGAATTAAAAAAAAGCTGAAAAACTATTTTTTAATTAGTAAGATAAGTTTATAGCCATCTCTAACAGAAAAGGGTACAGTTTAATAAAAAAATTATAATTCAGTAAACATTGAGATGAAGTTTTAACGTAAAATACTTCAGCATGCAATTCAATGAATTAATCAAAATATTTTTTTGAAAAAGTAAATAAATTTTGAGATATTTCGGTATACTACTAGCAAGTAATAATGGATAAAAGTTAGCAAAACAAATAGATTCAGTTGATTAGTAGAAGAGAATAATTTTGTTTCTTATTTTTCAGCGAAATGAGACCCCTCTTGACGTGGCAGCACAAATGGGATATTTGATCAAATGACAAGATTTAATAGGATTATGGAAAAAGGAATAATTTATTTACAATTGAATATGTAACAACACTTTGCTCGTTTCCTGTATCATCAATTATACGCAAAGTTGTATCTTGAGATGAAAAGAATAATTTTAAATTCAAATATGATAAAAACCTGTTTCTTTTTTAACCATAACAAAAGGTTATTTTCTCCCAACTAGAACCATTTCACTTAAATAGACATATATAGACAGTAAAACAATGTTGTTCAATTCAAGTTTAAATTAACATTTTTAACAAAAAACATTCTCACAGAAAAAATAATTTGCTCAAGTATAAACTCTAATGCAAAGCCTAATCCTTGCAAAGTATACAGAATACATACCTGCTCAAGACTTGTGGTAGGGAAGCAATGACTGGACCAAATGTTTTGGCATTATCGAACAACTCAAATAGTGGAGCAGCGACAAGCTTGTAGTTTGAAGGTACCGCGAAACCAGTCTTGTCCGGGAGTTGGATAAGGAATAGTCGTAGCTGTTCTTTCGGCTTCGTAATATGTGGTGGAATGTATGGATAGCGAATTGGATCGAAATTCGGCCTCCACCAATTTCCAATGCAGTCCTCGGCAATGACATCAGTAGACTTTGTGTCTGTCCTTCCGAGCATTTCATGGAGGAGTCTCTTGAAGCCGTCAATCTCTTCTTCGCCGGGCTGAAGCTCGCCACCGGGAAGTTTGAAGAAAGTCCCAAGTTGAAGGAGGAGGACATGTGGAAGGTTGTGCTCGTGGACGAGTAGGACGCCTTCTACTGATCTCCTCATTCCATATTTGGCGTACTCCTCTTGGAGACGCTGCAAGCGAGCGGGAACGTTTCTGTCCTTTTCATAATTTGGCTCTTTTGTTCCGAATGTGTAATTTTGAAGAGGGTATCTGGTAGGTAAAAATGCTAGGGCACTTACAAACTAATTGTTTTCGTGAATGTTGTTGGCGTATCAAGTGTCTTGAGGTTTCTAGGCCAACCAGTTTTATTTGTCATTTTCGATTTTCAAATAGTTTTAAATCTTAAACAACCACAATTTTCTTATTTATTGTTTATTTTAGTCGCATAAACAGTACGGATTCGAGTCAAGATGTCCGGTTTATGCTTTAGAGTATCTATATTTATTCTATTAATTAGTAAGATATCTTACCTTTATTAGTAGTACCTTATTTCATTGGAGAATGTGAAATACCAAAGATGTATAGAAAGAAGATATTCTCTATCGAAGATGGCTTGGACACTTCAACAACAATTGGCACAAATTTTCTCCTAGAGTCAAAATCTTATTATGATGCATCCTGTTTTAAAACCATTCATGTAAATCGATCCGAGTGGAACAATGTCGATGATGTGACATTAATTTTCAAGAACAGGTAAAAAAATCTAATAAAAATTCTTCTTACCTCTTTTTAATAAATTGATATTTTCAGGACAAATTCGTGTTATTTCTGCTATGATTTCATCTGGAGAAGTGACAATGTTCTACAATACAGAAAGACCCAATGCTTAACCGAGTCGAGAAACGTGAATTTGGATCAATTCTTCAAGAGGACCTGCGACTCTCTCAATAACACTGAGTGGGAGACAGGTTTTGTCGAGAATAAGGAAGACTACTCTGACTACAATTGCAAGAGTATCATCGAAGGCGTCTTCTCATTCGAATACAGAATAACATCCAGCACTGGTGTTTGCCAGAGTCCGGACAGCTATCTCAGAGCATGTCAGCGCCAAGGGTCACCCCTGAGAGATAATTCTGTCTTTAAAATGCGCTTCGGATATTGCCCAAACTTCCAGGAGATAAGTGTCCTCCAAGATCCTAATATCATTTTTGGCAAAGAGAACATATTCTATTGTTACGCAAGATGGGTGGATAACCAAGGTAATATTTTCGCTGCTGTCGGCTACGATATAAAGGAATCTCGTTATCGATTTAGATGTATGACAACGAGGATAGATCAACAGAAACTTGACAACTCCCAGGATTGGGGTATCACGAACAATGCTGATTGTAAGAAGTTGTTTAGCTACAAAGAGTCTGACATTCGGCTCTACTTGAAGCCAGACTTTGATCCGGAGACGCAAATTACTGAGTTGCAGTCCTCTTGTAGGCTGCCGACAAACTTTAGTGGGCATTGGTTTTACCCGAGTGAATACTACACAACAGTGACCATTAATAGTACAAGCATTGCTATGAAAAGGAGACTCGATAGTCACATGTATGAAGACATTTATTTTTCATGTAAACAAATGCAAGATAATCGCTATCTAATGACAGTGATTACTAAAGGAAAGTGGTGAGTTTTACATCTTTTTTTTGGCGCAGAATAATATACCGAAAAGCTAAGAGATTTAACTTTATACATAGAGAAACAATAAAATGAATCAATCAAAATCTTCTAAATAATAGGTGAATTTTGCAAATTTAAAAAGGTGGCTTTTCTTGATATTTTTATTAGATTTATGACTCATGAATAACTAATGAAACGAAATATATTTTGATCCTTTAAAATTACTTTTCAGTATCTATAAAACCTTGAGAGGGTAAATAAGGAATCAAGATTGGTGAAGAAATAAAGGTCTTAATAAAATTCTCTAGTGAAATTGACTACATGTGCTTCGAGTTCCTACCCCGCCATCAGAATATCATAAGATTCAGAATGGGACGTCCATTTCCGCTCTACTACAAGGACAAGGAGTCTCTGGGCATTGAATATGAGGGACGGCTCTTTCGCGAGGCCTGCTACTGGAGTTCCTTCACCCTCAACTACATCGAATGGACGTATGAATATTTCATTTTGAATCCCCCAATACCCATCAACTGCCCTATCCAAGGAAAGTACATGATCATACAAAAGGGCCAAATTGAGGAGCACTACACGTTCAAGGTACCAGGTGGTATGACCCCTAGACCATGGATGCAGGTTTTGTGTGAAGACTTTTGGCAGGGAAATATACAGGCCTGTCTTAATGATCCCAAGGTGAGTTTTTCTCTCTCAAATCCCCATCTACTCAAAAGTAATCATTTTAAAGGTTTTACAATTGGATTCGCAAAAATGCTGGAGATTGGACTACACTGCAAGACCCTATTCAGAGTATAATGTGATTGATAATTATTTGACGTGCGTTGGCTATTGGATGGAGGATACAAAATCATTTCTAATAACACACGACAAAGAAGATCCAGTTAGTTTTCACTTTTCAACTTGAAATACACGGGCAATTTGTTCATGTTACAAAATACACAATTGGGATACTTTTGACTGGCTCTTGATTTCAGGAATTAAATTAAACTGTAACTTTTGAGAGTACTCAATTTTAACATGTATTCTCTCTCAAGGTCCTAGAGAACTTTAGATGTTGGGTCTACAAGAGACTGAGCTTCAACAATTACGTCATGTCCAGGAGCCGTGGGAGTAGATGTGAAAAGATTCAGACCGCAGAGTCATCAAAGCCTTCTGAAGGGGCATCCCTACTATTGGAGTTGACGCAGGATGAATATCTCTTCGATGTCTGCCCAATGGCCTACGATGACGGTCAGGATCCCTATGCTAACAACGCCATTATGGAGGTCTTCTCTAGAGCCAACTCGAGGTTACGACTCAAAAAGCTTTTTGAATTTTTCATTTTTTGTATTCCTATATTTTTCTAAAGTTTTATTACTTAGCAATAAACCTTTTTGTACAGCTTTTAAAGATTATTTCTTCGTCATTCAAATAAGAGCCATTTTTAGAGAGAAATGCGAAAATGATTTTCTAAATCAAGAAAAAAAACATTTAAACATGTTACATTTTATAAAAGAAGAATCTGAGGGTAAAGGTAGAGATAATTTAATTATTTTGATTTCACACATTTGAATAAATATTTTCATATGAGGAGGTAAATTCAGTTTTTAGAAGACCCTTTTTCCCTTGATTAGAATCAGCATTTTCCAGCCTTGTGAATAGGGAATCGATTCTAAGTATCAAAATGAATGAAGAAAAGATACCTTTTAATAATGGCTCCGTTCCTCTCTAACAAGAGGTCATACTTGGATCTAGGTTTCATTGAATGAGCATTGCTAATATTATTATTATTTTCCTATGCGTCATATAGTTACCATGGAAATCAAAGTTATTAGCCAATCATGAACAACCAATGATATAATTTTAGAGAAGATATCGAGATAATTCAAGACCCTTTCTAGTATTGTAAGTTTCATATTTCTTAATGAGCCTAAAGCCTGGATAAGAAAAACAGAGGCATTCTAGAATATGAAGTGTAAAGTAAATCAACTCGGAATCTGATGAGAAATTATCTGATGCCTAAGCATAATTCAAGTATTTTAATGAAAAATTATAGAAAAGAAGAGCAAGCTAGAAAGATCTTTAATGAATATTTAAAAAGAGATAATCACTAAAATGGGAAATTTTTGATTCCTTATCGTTTTATAATGCAAATGAGACATCTAAACCTTAATCAGTCAAGATGTAAAGATTTGAAATAATCAGAAAATTCAACATTTATTCTAAACTATACACAATGTGAATTTTGCAATACAATTTAGATGACAATTCACTCACAAAGAAATAATTCTTCTACATCTCCTCTTCAATGTAGGGATCAATGAACCTGGATTTGTCTACCTTGTAGCTCTTAAATCTCTTCCTACCGTGCAGGGAAGTAACAAAAGTTGATGAACCGGGGAAGGCTGTACGACTAATCAGGCTCAAATCTGTGGGATCATATCGGACGGATTTTAGATTAATGACCAGGTTTCTGGGAATTTCACCTTCTTTGATAATGGATTTAGATCGTTGAATTGGACTAGAGAATTGCTAAAAAAAATTAAAAAAAACTATTTACTTACTCTGCAAATTATTCTCAAAATAGTCATGTTGAGACGGAATTAATTTGTAAATAATATTAAGATAATTTTTGAATTCACCAACGATTAGAACGAAAATTTGTAATAATGAATTATTGAGTTTTTTATTAGGTGGTCAATTTAAGTGTTACACGATATTTCTACAATCATGACTGAAGGATTTACATGGACTCTAGAAACTGCATCACAGAAACTCTTTAAAGAGGCTATCGCTTCTGACTCCCTTGTCTGTGGATTGAGACAGGTTGTGCACGCCTTGGAAAAGGGACAGTCCAGTATCGCCTTCCTTGCCGAAAACTGTGACGAGAAAGCATATGTCGCTCTAGTGGAGGCGCTCTGTAAGACTCATAAGGTTAAGCTCGTCAAGTTACCTGATAATAAACAAATGGGAGAGTTGGCCGGCAAGTGCAAGTACGACAAGGAGGGAAAGCCAAGGAAAGTCATCACATGCTCCTCTGTGGTAATTAAGTCTTCAATTGAAACCAGCCCTGCATTGGAGTACTGTGTTAACCAGGCGTGTTGAGGTTTTGAATAAAGAATTCATATTGTAACAAAGCAAAAAGCCTTATAAATAATCGTTTTATAGACTTAAAAGTCAAGGATGTGTTAAATTTTAAAAACTTTATTGATTATATTCAAGACAAATGCACTGTAACTCCCATTTAAAACCATCCGTTCTTATCTTCTCATATCATACGGGGGTGGTACTGGTGCAGGAGGTGCTTTGTAATAAGAATGCGGGTTGATAGATTCAACCATTTTAGTCTCAAGATACCTATCAGCGTCTCTTTCGTCATCCTTAATGAACATTTCGATGTATCTCGACCCCATATGACTCATATTCTTAGTCATGGCCAGGTCCCTATCTTCATGACTATAGAACTCAACGTTGGCATCCCCTTTCATCATTCGAATGGTGATTGGTTCCGCGGGATGAACAAAGTCGGCAATTTCTTTTTGAGTAGCACCAAACGGTATCCCACGCATATAGACCCAATAACCCATTCCGGACTTTTGTTCGAGGGGGGATCTATCACGGTAATGGGAGGTCGGAGGCATTCTCATTTGCGGTCTCATGCCCGAGGCTTGGTACATACCTAAAGGATGTTCTTTTAGAATTTGTGAGTAATTGCAAAGCAGTGTTAACCTACGATTCCTATCCACTTGCAGTTGAATGGCGTAATCAGCCATTTTCATGTCACTAACAGCGACTTGCAGGCATCTAAAATATGAATATGAATTGAATAATCAAAAAGTGAACATGAAATTAACATTCAATAAATTCTACTAAACAATACAGCTATCAAGGAATTAAGAGAAGCAATTTTTTTAATGAGACTTTAGCGTACTTCCAGTACTCACTCAATAGCGGACTGCAATCTAAAAGCCAAGTCTCACTAAAGGGCCAAACTTGAGAGTAATTGGGTTGACAACATGAAATAATGCATAGAATATAATAAAGATTTAAACCCATGGGATTATGAAATGAATTGTTTATCCACCTTCTCCCTATTCTGAGATTATTCTTCATCATAGCCTTGTCTAAGTTTTGACGACTAGGAAAAATACGTATATACCCCTCCCCAATACAACAGCCCGTGTGATCCATGATTAGGGCGATTCCATTAGGCGCAATCTCCACATCTGCCGAAACCCAAAAGAAAAAATTTATTAAATAATAATCAATCAAAATTGTATTAAAATTAAAATCAGGACCAACTTTTTCTTCTAACAACAGACTAGTTATCACTGTCAGATATTGGAAATACTCAACATTTTTCAAGTCAATTATTAGATATTTTTCAATTCTATACTTACCGTAGAACATTCGAGCAACTTCACTTCTAGAAATGTCAGCTGGCAGTCCCAAGAGACGAACAACATAATCGCCAGTGGGACGGACTTCAGGCGTCGGTTTCTTTGACCGCTCACTCATGTAGCGATCAAGTTCAGATTCAGTTGAAATGAAAACTATGAAATTAGATTAAATTGTATGATCATTGATCAATTGTTAATGTTGTCTAAGAATATGACCTAGGAGTCTAGTTTCATTTAAATAAATAGATTTCTAGATTTAAGGGACTCATAATTGATTATTCTAATTTACATAATAATTACCTTCAATATATCGATCCTTGAGAAAGCTTTTATGCTTTTTAATAGCAGCATCTTCATCTTCGGAACGTTCAAGCTCTACAAATGCTTCCCCCGATGGTCGGACAGAATTACGATAAATGAAGTGAATCCCATCTTCATTGTTGCGTACGCATACGTTTTCCAGAAAACCGAGTATATCTTCTTTTTTAGCAGAGAATGGAAGGCCTCTGAGTCTAACAACCGGCATTTTGTTTTTGATATTTTAAAAATTTCCCTCACTTATTGAAGAAACAGTAAATGATGCAGGTTTTGTTTAAAAACTAATAGAGACATTTACTAATTTTGAAAAGCTGATAAGGTGTGCACTGATAATGGAAAATTGCAATTACACTGTCCCACAAATGAGTGTCTCGGAGATTTCAAATCTTGCAGAACAATTCGTCCTCCAATACTACTCGATGATGAATGAAAATCCTGGAAATCTCCATCGTTTCTACATTGACAAATCTTCCATGATTTACAACGATATCCCGTCCTTTGGACAGCAGAAAATCCACGAAAAATTCATGCAATTAGACCTACAAAGTACTAAAGTTGCTATAATTCAACTGGACGCTCTCCTCTCGCACATGAACAGTGTAATTATCCAGGTAGCTGGTGAGATTTCCACTGGGAATAATGAACCGAGGCGGTTCATGCAATCTTTTGTCCTCGTTGAGCAGGCATCAAAGAGTCTCTACGTTCTCAACGACATTTTCCGCTATCAGGACAAAGTTTTCCAGGATGAAATCAAGGTGACCGCCAATAAGGAAAACTTTACTTCGATGAAAATGTTCTACGATGTGAAACCCGTCAAGGAAACGAAGGAAGTAAAGCATTTAAATGAAACACCAACAACGAACGGTATCGTGGAACCAGCTCAGATCGTTCAACCAGAAGTGAAGACTACTCCTGTCAAGACTCAGCCGCCCAAGTCTAAACATGAAGTGATAAATGAAATCGAAGCAAAGGCAAATTCGATGAAAGAAAGCAAGAGAAGCAATGAGTCTTCTGAGAGTAAAAGCTGGGCTCAAATGGCCTCAACTGGCGAAAATGTTAAGCCCAACTACCCCATTGCTAAGAGCAAAGGCAGTCCATCGGAGGCGACTAAGAAACCCTATGAAGTAAGTGATTGGATTTGTTATATTCCTTAAAAACTCATTTTTCTTATCTTTCTAGGGTAGAGCGCGTGCTGAAAGTCACAAGCAGCCTTCAGTTACGCCGATAAATAAGGGTGACGAAGCGACAAATAGACGACCAAATTCTGGCCGCGGTGGTATGTCGAGAGGTGGTGGCCGTGGTGGCACAGGCGGCGGGCAATTTAGAGGCGCCAGGGGAGGCGGTGGGAATGTACAGAATAGCTAAAAAGGATTTTTTTCTCCCCGGGATGATGTTAGATTACTTTTGTATATCCACCAACTAAAATATATTAAATTCCCGTTTTAATATCTCATAATTGCATTTTCCCGTTTCATAAAAAAAGTCCATATTTTCCTATTCAACTCTCAAACCCCAAACACACTCTTGAATAATACACTGAACATTTTTTAATGGATGAATTGAATTTTTGTACTTATCTCTATTGCACATCACCAAGATTGTGAAATATATACTTTTTCGTGAATAAAAAATTCTTGTTAATCTCAATTGCTAATCTAGATGCGATAATCTGGGAATAATGACGGGTTTGATAATATAAATCTATATAGGAAAAAGAAAATCACAGACAAAAATGTAAATCAAACGAGTTCTTTTATCACAGACTTTTAATGACTTTAATTAATTTTGACTTGTACTTTTCACTGGTTCCCTGACACGTAAGGCTAACAGACCCAGTTTTAACCTGTAAAAATAATAATGGCTATTAATTACAAATAAAATTTTAATAAAATCTGGATTTAAAATTTCCAAGACCTTGTCTGCGAAATTTATTCATCAATTTACTCTAAAAACCTAATTTTATAGATTACGTGAAAATGTCTAAGACCAAGATTTCTCAAAATTTGCAACTTACATTCAACTTGGCGAATAGCACCCCAAAGAGATCATCTCTATCTTCGTTCTCGAATATTGCCAGGACAAAGTTAGTGTCTTGATGTTCAACGACTATAAAATAGGTTGAATATTAGTAATCAACAATTTCATTAATTTGGATTTTTATTTGTGAAAATGTTGTTTTTTATTTCGACTTCACATTTTTCTCAGAATAGCTGCTGAAAATAAATAGAAAAGTTTGAGTTAAACAAGGGCTTACCAGAAGAATTCGAAAAGGCAATTCGATAAGCGTCAATCATCCTCTGGATAACGTCAGCCTTCCAGTCGGGTTCATTTAGAGAGATTGCCTTGACAGCTAGAGGGCAACTGATCCGATGACGAAGTTTATGTTTGAAGTGGTCTTTAGAAATGAGGTCAGCAATGTCTTCCATTGTGAACACTCGTGGGACCTTGTCAGACCTCTGAGAGACTTCCATGTTGAGAGACTCCATCACCTTGCTCAGTTGGTGATGGGGGTCGTTGGGGTTGCTAGCTTCCTCATCGTCACCGCTTTGCTCTTTAAAATTCTACAAGATTTATAGTTTAATGAGTTGGCATTTTAGGCAATGAATTATAATTCCTTCTCACTAAATGAGTAAACATAGATCTTTAATAATGAAATATAGAGACCAAATGGTACTTTGCACAATTTTCACTTAACTAAATATTACAGAATCTTGAAAAATAATTGCTATCCAACTGGATTAAACTGTGAAAAGAGGGTAATTTATGCATACTTTGAAAGAAATTGCATATTTCTGCAAAATAACCAAATACATCAGAATCATTAATTATCCTTAATTTGAACAAGTTTTTCAAAGCTCAATTAATTTTTTAAAATTTGAATCAGATATCCATTGAGTCACTCAATTTGAGTCTAAACAAATGTATTTTTCGTACTTCTTCTTTAAAACGTATTTTTCCAAAATAAATCTAAGATGAATTATCACATTAAATTGAACAGAAAACAAATATGTGTCTTCTAAAGTGGTATGATAAAAGACCAGTCCATGTAATCTCATCATTCGAAGGACCTTTACCTTTACAACCCAAATCTGTTTATTCAAAGGCTCTGAAAAAGATGGAAACAGTCAACAATCTCATGATAAGAAGAGATTTTCTTTTAGATCTTAGCAAAAGCCTCATGAACAAGCAAACGGAAACAAGAAAAAAGAGGCAGGCCATCGTTGAATGTCGATACCCCAACTCCTAAAAGAAAAAGACGATCTATCCGGCCGTGCGATGATGTAATTCATGATGGTTATAATAATAATGCAATAAAGACAGATAGAGGAAGATGCATGACCCAGAAGACTTTTTGGAAGTGTCAAAAATGTAATGTGAGATTGTGTCATACAATAGAACGCAATTGTTTTTTAGATTTTCATACCAAAAGAAATTTTTGAAATAAATTTGTAAACAGTTAGTGAACTTTTTTTATAGAACGCCCAATGGGACACCAGTGTCCCGCTTATTATTTCCTAAACTAAGAAGAATATGAAAAAAATTAACAAAAGTTGATCTTTAATTTGTCATCAATACGTTTGTGCTTTCCAAAATATTTCTTCGTACCCTCTGGAAAAGTCGGGTTTACCCGAACAGAACATGAGTCAGTAATTACTTTGTACTTTTAAGGTTCATGGGTTATGTACAGAAATAACTAATTAAGACCCCAATTTGAAAATAAACTGATTTTCGATGAATTTATTCTGAAAACTGATTCAAAACTCAGAAATTGAATTATATACTACTTGT
>KL566774.1:7124-30541 GCA_000715275.1 Gyrodactylus salaris
GTTTTTGTTTGTATCCTTGAGGACAAAGTAATCCCAGCTATTTAGACCTGTTTGCCGCTCCTCATCTGGATAGACTGTTGGGAAAAGATTAGAATTACAACAGCCCTTACAAATTCCACAACTAATGTGAGCAGAATGTCTCATAGCCACAAGGTTTAATAATCCATTATTTTGGTCGAACCGATTCGACACTATTTGGAAAAATCACTGTATCACATTTTCTATTACATAGGGTGTTCAAATACTTCCTTTATTCCATTTTAATTGCCATTTGAATATTTGATCATTAATCTGTCCGATGGCAAATGTTTCAAATATTTTTTGTTGCTTTCATTAGACGTCAATCGAGTCGCAAAATCATGCGGAGTTAAAATTGTTGATATTATAGGGCCTATATTATCACGCTGGTTGAGATTGGGATAGAGGTTTTAAATTAACATAGTGTTTAAGTTTATCGGTGATATGGATACAGTTGTTCCATTAAAAATAACGATTGTCCCAAAAGTTAGTACTCTAATATCTATTTATTCAATTTTTCGAGAAGTGTTGTCTAGGAAAATAATGAAATTTAAGAGACCTATAGTAGAGGGCCTCAACTATAGCTTTTTGGCCAATAACTTTTAAGGTTAAAGGCTACCAATAAAAATTTTTAAATGCCAGCTGAAAATTTTAACATTTCGATTAATTAAAAAATTCTGACTAACTATGCGCATTTTTTTCAAAGATATTTGAAGATTTGTTATTTTTTCGAATTTGATAATTATAATTTGATTATAATCAAATGCACAAAGTATTTCTACTCCTTCAAATATTTGACCCCTCCTAAAACCTTTGCATTATTTTATATGCACACATAAAATAAAAAAATATTTGATAATTATTCATTTGATACAAATATCAAATATTTCAAATGCACATTACGGACGCTAGATAGAGGAAGAGAAGTTTGAGCAGATGGTGAGAAGGGCTCGTGAGAGGCATGAGAAATTAACTAAAAAGGGCTGGACCTAAACACAAAGGGGTCTCCTAGAAAGAGCAACTGTCGAAGGTATTCAAAGGAGATAGTAAAGTAATTGATGAAAGAATGGTTAGAGCTGGCCCAACTCAGTTGGGTATCATAAGGGATTCTAAAAGTGAATGGGCAGCACCTGTGGTATTAGTGCGGCATTTCTTTGACTGAAACTTAATTTGCAAAACTATAAAAAATACCAGGCATTTTTGGGGAAATTGCTGAAAAGAATGAAATAGACTAAAAATAAGAGAAAACGCTATATTACAGCTAACTATTCTTCTTCCTCTGCTTCGCTATCTTCTTCGCCCCCCTGTTCCCCTTCGTCCTCTTCGGATTCTTCAGTGATCTCCGTCGGAGTCTTATTCCTCTCCATGAATTCGGCTTCCTCCAGGGGCGTGGGGTCCTTCGCCTCGAGGACGCTCGCCTCTTTCAATTCGTCGGAGTCGAACTCGTTGGCTATCTCAACTATTTGCGGAAAGGTGAGGTCAAACTCTCGCCTCTTCACTCCCCACCCCTGGTAAATGTTGATGCATTTTCTGTTAAAATTCACCAATATAAAAATCATAACTTTTTTCCAGAATTTGATAAACTTTTCTTCTGAATAAAAATCCTGAAATCTTGCATTTTTCCACAGAAAATAGCATTGAAAATGAGTAGTACTTACGAGTCCTTTGAGAGGCTATAACTGCCATACCAGTTGTTGTGGCAATTAATGGCCAACAGCTCCTTCGCAGGCAGCAAATACGACGACGCTTTCAACTTCCACGCAGAGAAGCTTTCATTGGCTCCATTGCCGACCTTGATGACATCATCGTCCAAGATTTGACCATTGAGGACCGGACCCTTATTCTCCACGTCAGCCTCATCTTCGAGGTCCTCATCGTATTCCTCATCTGCCTCCGATTGGCTGTACTCGGAGGCGTTGGACTTTTTGAATATCGTATTACTCCTAACAGGCAACGACCAGGTTATACGACCAATGTCGAAAATCAAAGGTCTTGAGTGCACCCAATTTGAGACATTCAAATATTCACCAATGTCCACGCTTCCGACTTTTTCGCCAGTCGAGGCGGTTTCCTGTTAATAAGGCGAAAAAGAGATTTATTTTACGTAGTGTTACTTGTAAGTAGTGATTTTTATGTAAGATCTTGTTCTTCTTAAAAGTAACATCAAATTGAATCGTTACGCTATAATAAATAAATAATTCTCAATATATTGCAAAATATATCATTGGGGATTCAGATCGAAAAATACATGCTTTTAATTACAAAATTCAACGTACCTCTTCTTCTTCGTCGACCTCTTGGATGAAGCCCCTTGGCATAACAAATGAGCCGTGGGAAATACGGCTTATCAACGCTCTTAAGTAGTTGGCTTCGATTCCATCGAAACCGTAGTCCTAGAAAATTAAGATTTATTCAAAATTTTTGTCCTTTCTGTTTTCGAAATGTAATTTTTTTCTAAATTTTCTGGAGGACTTATAATATTTCACATTTGTGCTTAGGCCTAACAAAGTTGAGATATTGTGTTTCAAGTGCTTTATTTAGAAGAAGAAAATAATTAATTTATCATAATCAAATTCTGAAATAAAGATGTCTAACTCTATTCGAGTTTACATGAAGGGTTCTTATGGGGAAGGAGGACTACAGCGCAATCGAGCCCAAGGCTTTTTTTGGCCAATCCTCAACGCCACCCCTCTACTTATT
Source organism: Gyrodactylus salaris (assembly GCA_000715275.1). Lineage (NCBI taxonomy): Eukaryota > Metazoa > Platyhelminthes > Monogenea > Gyrodactylidea > Gyrodactylidae > Gyrodactylus > Gyrodactylus salaris. The sequence goes on from KL566774.1 coordinate 9,843, forward strand.
TGGTATTATTTTAAAGACTCCTGAACTATGCATCATTCAAATTTTTCAAGTTGATGTCTTCATCTTAAAATCTAATGGAGAAAATTCGTCTCCCGATGTTTGATGTTTCAAAGAAGGAACACTGGATGTTAAGGGGTCAATCAAAATTGCTTTAAAGATTTGCTGAAAATCCCAAAAAGACGAATCGAGATGATACCAGAGCGTACCTGAGGGAATTCTCTGTTCAAATCTCCCGATAGAAAGACCTGCAGTAGTTTACTTGTCGTTATTTGCTCAGGTGTGACATTTGGGAGTCGGTACCATTCGTTTTTGTTTGTATCCTTGAGGACAAAGTAATCCCAGCTATTTAGACCTGTTTGCCGCTCCTCATCTGGATAGACTGTTGGGAAAAGATTAGAATTACAACAGCCCTTACAAATTCCACAACTAATGTGAGCAGAATGTTTAAATTTTGAAATTCGCAAATCATCGCTAAAATAACCGCATTTCCGGAAAACGCATGATTTCTTTCGTTCGATACTGATCTAATTAAATGTCTGTTCCCTTTCAGAATTAATGACAGGACACACCAATAGAAAAGTTGAAAAAATAATTTTCTTTCTTTAAATTATTTTAGGTTTAATTTTTCTCATGTGATCAAGTTATTTTTATAATTAGGGGAAATTATAATATTTTTCTAAGATTTTGAAAGGTTGTTGATCCATGTATTCAGAATACATTGCATTCTCAGGTTATAAATTATTAAATTGCGTTAAAATTGCCAACCAATAATACGATTAGCTGAAGTTTTAATAAAGCCTATCTTAAAATTCTCTTCTTTCCACGAACGCCATCAGACATTTAAACGATATTTTCCATTTATTTTTTTGCAAAATTATTTCAGGTTTTCTTCGAAAAATCCTGCCAACCAAAAGAGTCTTGAGCATGAAAAAATATTCAAAAAGTAACATGTTGAAGAAACAAACCTTTTCTGCGATCTCTATCACTCAGCGTGTAGGCCTTCTCCTCCATCGCCTCATCCCAAGGTCCATCGATATTTTCATCAATTCCCACATCAACATTACTCATCTCAGCGACGTAGTAGGACCCGCTGAGTGTTAGAAATTTGCCAAAAAACTTTATCTTTCCACTCTTGGACATGTCCCTGGACAAGAGTCGCAAGGAGAGCCAAATTCGGAAGACCTCTGTCTCGCTGAAGCCAATCGGAGCGCTCCCACATAGGCTGAGGTCGGCGAAAGACTGGATCGCATCGTCGTAGGTTTGGTATTGGACGTTTAGATTGAATTCGGAGATTTCGTCTTCCTTCAACTGCGGATTCGTGTGCCAGACGTGCTCGGGATGCTTTTGAGGAAGACATTTTTGGCATATTTTAATAATTGGTTTAACAAAAATCGTTCGTAGAATTATCTATGGTTTTTTTATAAAATCTTTAGTCCAGACATTGGAAAAAAATCTATTTTGTCCAAGATATGTATTACTTTCTGTATTTAGTAAAAGGAAATACCTTGAATTAAAATGGTTTATTACTGCTTTTAGGACACTTCAAATAATTTTTGTGTAAATATTTTTGATGCCATCAAGGTTTTGTTTGAACTCTAGATTCACCATAAAAACTTGTGTAGTAATGAAAAAGAAATCAGTTTGCAAAATATATTTAGGACAGATGAATTTGATTGGGCACAAATTAAGTACATTGACATGCTAAATATTTAGTAATAGAAATGCAAATTCTTGAAAAAATGCAATAATATGCATCCTTATTATTTTTATCGTATTTTAATGCACAGTTATGGAGTGTTAAATCTTGTTTGGCACCAGTCTGACAAGGAGACTAAGCTTGATTGAGATCAAATAAGGATGGCATATTAACGATTGGTTTTAAGTTTAATTTTGATCTGGATTGATTTAAAAAATAAAATCTCGTGAAGTAAATTTACCACAAATAATTTCAATTCCACTTTGGCACTCTCATAACTCAACGAATCGAGCTCTGTCGAGATCGGTTCAACCCGCGGGTCGAAGCTCTTGATGTTATTCGACTTTGAGGAACTTTCAAAAATCAATTCCCGTTTAATTATACGACTAATCTCTTCGAATTCATCGTAGCCCTTGAGAGGCGTGCGTTCTATGAGGTATTTTATAATCGCAATCAAATGGTCGTAGACGGTACTCGAGTTGGCTTCATTGGAGAGACTTTCGTGGTGCGTTTTCCCGCCACGCTTAAGGCCCTTCAGCGTCGCCTTGGCGATGAGGAAGTCTTTCTCGTTAAGAGCCAGCTTCTTCATCTTCTCCGGAAGGACATTTTCAACTGTATTTTTATTAGAATCTCATCTTACGGTCATTTGCATTCATTCTTTCGAGCTCTCTTAGAATTAAATAAAAATAGTTTATTTTCAATGAATCTTTCGACTTGCGTAGAATAAGTTCTTCGAATAACCAGAATTTTACAGAAGATTTTTTTGTAAATAGATCCTGCGCGAATTTCTCACTCAGAAATTTTATGCGAAATTATCTAAAGTGATTGAATGCGCACTGAAACTTATTTTAAACGATGAGCAATTTTGAATGAGAACGTGACCGAATATTGCCGTTCTTGAGTGGGCTGATTCCTTGCAACGTCAGCATTTAATGCGGCCATTGCTAATGATTTATAAACTTTTTTTGTGGTCGCTACGACCTTGGGATAACGTCAAACGAGAGAAATTAATTGAGAAGCTTAGAGAGTTTCTTCTTCCTGCAGAGGATATCATTCTTGGTGATATTGACCTGCCTTCTGAACAGCAGGTTGCAAAGGTCCTTCAAACGATTCAGAAGACCACTCGGTCTTGATGCAAGGAAAACATTTAGAAGAATCCACTGTGCATCAAAATGCTCTGTGTTGAAACATTGAAGATTTTCTTCCTCGTCTGTATTTGGTGACGTTATATCTTCTGTCTCTTTACTGTGAAGGAATTTTGACGGGGTATCCATTTTCTTCTATTTTTTTCTGAGATTCTCAATTCTCTTTCGACCTCTGATTGACTGACTAATCTCTATATCTTTTTGATGATGTCAACATATCTGACGTACATTTCCGCATTCCTTATTATAAGTTCTGTCATCATGTTCCTTATAAGCCAACCCATGAAGATATCTGCCAATTAAGTATAGGGTTTAAAGGAGATCCCATTGCTATTCCATATTCCTGTAGTCTTTGTCCTATCATCTGGGTCAACTCTTCTCCTGTGATATTGTATTGAACATAGTCTTCATCTACTGCTTCCTTTATTATCCTCAATTTCTCTTCAACTGGAATGTTTGGAAAGAGGGAAGTCACGTCTAAAGATATCATCTTTTTGTTTTGAATGTTAAAGCTCGTTATTCCATATACGAAGGAGAAAGTATCTCTAACACAATTAGCAGTGAATTGCCTATGAATTGGTTTTATTAATTCAATTAACCATTTAACTAGATTATATTGAGCAGAATTAGACATATCACGGGTAATTAATCAATGGTATCATTTCTATCATTACTGATTTTGTGTGTTTTTATAATCTCGAAACTTGTGAGTTTTTCTTGTCAATATTGTTTTTATCCTTGAATGGAATGACTATAGAGTTTTGAGCGATTTTTTCTACTTATCTTCCTACTCTTATTGTAGGATAATTGGCCCTCTCCATGTCTGTATTTAAAAATTTGGTTCTATCTTTTAGAATTTCTAAACCTGCTCTAATGTGTAGTTATTTTCCATTTATCAACAAAACCCCACTGCATTTGTCTGGTTTGGGGATATTTGAATCACTCTTCAATGTTTAGGATATATGTTTTTTTTGATTTCATTCCTCTCCTCGAATTAGATGCTCAACAGCTATTTATAAACCAGAATCGATTTTGATTAGAGAAGGTCAAAAAGGTTAGCTCATAAAATTTATTTAAGAGAGCATGAACGAAAAAAAAAATAAGAAAGTTAGAGGGGTTTGAATTTCTTTTCTAAGTTATGTAAACAGTAGCTGTTACTGAGTAGCATTCCAAATAAACTTTAACACATTCTCACTCTCTTTTAACAGACAGCTTATGTCATTCTCACACACGCGCCCATAATTAATCATAAAAAATTACAAATTCACAACTCGGATTAATGAAGAGAGGAAATTCTCACGGTTATTTTTCTCAAAAAGATTTATGAAATTTCCTAGTATATTCAATGAATCAGTAAGTTTCCAGTAAATTTCATGAACCTTCATTGAAAATACTAGGAATTAGGCTTAATTCCTAATTCATTGAATATTCGGTAACATGTACGAGTGCCTGTTATAAATTTCATAAGACTTGTCTCAGGTCAAAAAATTAAGATGAAACTGGCCGTTAGAGGAGATGGTTTCTCTAAGGATATCAAGAGCTCTCATTAGCAGATTTTTTTTCTCAATGAAATGATTACTTTACACAACAACATAAAATAATTACATAATAAAAATATACAGAGACTAGTCAGTCAATCAGAGGTCGAAATAGAATTGAGAATCTCAGAACAAGTGGAGACCCGGAAAAATTTTTGTCAAAATTCCTTCCCCGTGAAGAGACAGAAGATATAACAGCACCAATTCCAGACGAGGGAGAAATACCAAGTCAAGAAATTACAATGACACTGGCCTTTAAAGGAGACGGGTTCTCTAAAGATATCAAGAGAAGATAAGAAAGTCTGATCAAAGAAAACTTTAACGGAAAACGGTTAAAAATCGTACTCAAAACAAGAAGACCTTTTAATCTGATTCCCAAAGATAGAATAGTTTATAAATTTACAGGAGTTTGTGGAGCAACGTATATCGGCCATACAAGCAGAAAATTGAAGAACAAAAATCTTCAATTTTTCAACACTAACGAGTATGTGGTCCACATAATGTGGATGCCCAGTGGATTCAATTAATTCGAGATTTTATCAGAATATCCCATACGAAGATATACTTGAACATGAAATATAATTTCTTTATTATGAGGTTCAAACATAAACTGTGCAAACAACAAAGTTACATACAGTCTTAGTCTTCAATGGCCAAGATAAACTTTTTTTCTTTCAAGGGACTTCTTTTTCTTTCGATTCAAAATTTTTTTACATATGAATTCATATAAACTACTACCATTGATAACAACTTTTAGGAGTTTTTGAATATTTAAACTTTTTTAACAACTGACCATTTATTAAACAAGAATGAGAGTCCTGGTCCACTCTAACGACTTATCAATCACAGAAGCGACCAAAAGAATAATTAATTTTTGTGCTTTGAATATAAAAAAATTGTAAATATTTTGATCAACTTTAATAGTTCTTTAGAAAACTATGAATGCATTTTTGACAGCCATCTTTGTAAGATATAAAACGGGAATATGGTATTGTATCTATTATATAGAACTAATCTCAAAATTGCTCTCATTTATGCAAATTAAAAAAGATCCCAGCATGATTCTTAATAAATAGCTCTATGATGAATTATTAGATTAATAAATAATATTTGATAAACTATCTGTGCTGACGTTCAAAATAGAAAAAAAAATTCATTATCTGCACGTTCTGATATTATAACAGAGGAAAAACAGAGCAGCCTTTGAAATAACAATAAGGGCACTAGGGCACTGCTTTTAGAATCGCTTCAGATTGCTCAATTATTATTTTTAAATCCATCTACTATGGTCGAAACTCTAATGTGTTAAAAATCCATATTTTTAAAGGCTTTTTAAAGGCTTCTTAATGAATATTCCGCTCCTAAAGATAATCAGATTGTTTGAAAAATATTCTCCGTTTAGATTTCGAAATTCTGGCTAATTTTTATCTAGATATCGCGCATCAGTCACATCTTCCTAACAAAAGGCTTTTAATTGAGAACGTCTCTTCCAAAGGATGGATGTAGTTCCCAAATATTACTCCTATCTCTCACAAAATCTTTAGATGGTCGAGAAAATCCTGGTTTAAGTTTTGGCGCAAGTTCAAATTAAGAGTAGAAACTGGTAATTTTCTCACAATTACCCAGAATTCAGAACTAAGAATTTGAAAAAAATTAAAAATTTCTTAAATATTTGAATCTTGAAAAAATATTCAGAAACTGTACAGCTCTAGGTTAAACCATTGAGGGTGTTAGACAAGAGCTAGTTATGACGCTCTGCACAAATTTAGGCTTCGATTTTAAGAGGTTCTATTTTCATTCTAAACAGGAGAAATTCCTACATTTCCAGACATATTCAGAATATCCTATCATTGTAAATGTTAACGGGGTGAAGCAATCCAACAGAAATAATGTACCAATGAAAGAAGTGTGTAAACATACAATTGGTTGGATTGCCATCATACAGATGTTACTGTTCACACACAGACAACTATAATAGATAATATAAGAAATAACAGTTTTATTCCATCAGAGAGAGAGACTGAGGGAAAAAATCGTTAGTTATGGATCATAAACCAGTGTCGTGAGGATTCTATCACTTGATAAAAGAAAATGGAAAAGAACATGCCAGAGGATTTCTTCGACGAGGACAGCGCCATGTTCGAAGATGGGATATCGGATAACGCGAAAAAGCTAAAGTCCATCCTTAAGAAAGAGTCGGAGAGTCCCCTCACATTAGACGTCACAACCAACGGCCGGGCGCCGACAGTGTCGATAGAGAAGTTCACTGCAGGGCGGCCCCTGAAGGTCCTCTCCTTCTTGGCGACAGTGGTGGCCTTGATCTTGTTCGCCATCAGCCTGTTGTCTGTAACGTGGATGCGTACTAGAGGCTCGCGAATGGGACTTTTCATGGAATGCCTATTCCTCCATGATGAATGGGTCCAGGAGAACTTTATCGGGGACCCTCATAGCGCGCCGGGTTGCTATGTCAATAAGTGCACAAGTTGTGAGTAGTATTTAACCACTCTACAAAGCAACTACAGATATCGTTAGGAATGTAAATCACTTAAATCTACTTTTCTGTATTAAAGAAAAGTTAATATTGGTTCAGGAAATATTTGAATAGAATATTGAGAATAACCATTATCTTGGTCAAAGGGAATTTGGTGTAGAAAATATTTGAAAAGAAAAATAAATGTCAAGAGATTGATTCTTTAAAGTATTTCCCGGTTCAAGGTTATACTTCAACATGCCTGATCAAACAGGGTTTCGTATTTTAACAAATCTTGAATGAGATGAAAAGCACTTTACGAAAATTAACCATTTCGCTCGCATTTTCTTTAGATAGAAATATCACGAAACAGTTTGACTTAGAAGGCCAATTCAAGTCCATGATTGACGATAAAAAATGCCTATATTCTATCTTGGGTAAAATGTGTTGTTTTGTTGAAGATGAAAGTTGTGGGCTGCTCAATAGGGCAACCGAAAATACATGTAGGTATCTCAAAGTATTACAATGAAGGTATCATATAATGATCCAACTAAAATTTTTAAATTACACGTTTTAATTACATTATATTTTTTTAAATCAAAATACATCCAATAATTGCCATTAGATTCAATGGTCTTCTGCCAGCTTTTTTGGTCAGCTTCTCATCCCTCTAGCCAAAAAAATTCTGTTCTTAGAGACAATATACTCGTCAGTCGCGTCTTCTACATCCGGAAGAATTTCTTCGCGTTATAATGTTGCAACGATCTTAAAGAAGGAAGTGAGACGGTAATCCACAAGATCTGGAGTATAGGGGGGAAGTATAGTTGAATTATATGACAAGTTTATTTGATCTGGTAACTCAGATTTAGGAAGGTTTGAGATTTTTTCGTAACTTTTAAAGGAGAATTTTTTTGAAAAATACTTTTTGAAATTGCCTCACTTATTAATCTGCAAATTAATTCTCAAAATTTTTCTATGCTTGGGCCTTGGAGGGATAATATAAATTTTGTTTAAATTATCGTCCTAAGGTTCATATTCTGTGTGATTCGGGAGCATGATTAAATTGGTATTTTTCTGATTTCAATAATAATTCCCTCTAAATTCTCAATATATATAAAAATGTATATTCTCTTGATTAAATTCTTTCAACTAATTAGATTAATTTATATGTAAAATATTTCATTCAAGAGAGTTGCAACCACTGTTTCAACGAAATTCGATCTCAGCATATTTGATAGTATAAGGGAATAAACGATACTAATCATAATACTTTGAACGAATTTCGATGTTCAAATAATATGGATTTCTCATAACTGTCTTTTTAAGTAAATGTTTCTTCTGCGACAAAAGCAACAATAAGCGATCACATCAATTATTGGGAGATTATTGGGAAATAACTAATACTCTTTCTTAACACATTTTATACCTTTTGCATCATGATAGTGTAATTTAACATGCAATTTCCTACTCATTAGTAGGCCAGTTGGGGTCAAATTGAAAGCATAAGAGAATGGACGGGTTAGCATCATTTAATGGGAGAATTTTAGACTATTTTAAATTCAGAAAATTGAATCATTTCTCTAGACAAATATTTTGAAACTAATCTTGTTAGAATAGCGATAAAGCAATTATGCTTCTACTGATTTCTCCGGAAGTTGGACACTATAAAGCGTTGGATCTAGATAAAAGTTGATTACACTTTCAGAAAAATCCTATCTTGACAAAAAGATTATTAAAAAAATTTCGGATCTGAACACGGTTTATTTGGATCGAAAGATGATTTAAAATTGAAGGTGTATTTTCAAGATTTTTCCTTTTTTTTAATGGCTAAAACCCAGCTTCACTTTGAATCGATTTACATTTCGTATTACAGAAGAAACCCGCCACAAAATCAATAAATTATATTTTCTGTCTTGTAAATATTCGTGTCAAGAGATAGTTTCAAAAATTCCCACGGTACATACACGCACTAAAAGTATTTCCTGCTACACCAAGGTTTATATCGAAGAGATATCGTATACCGAGCACTGCTATCGATATTCCTATTAAAAAATAATAACCTCTATCTTCTCCAGGGGAATTCTGGATAATCGGAATCATAGCGACAACCGGTGCAGGAATAACCCTGATCAGCGTCATATCCCTGATTGTGGCCATGCTCACAATGCATCCAAAGTTGAAGACAGTCCTCTACAACCTCGTCATCCTCATCAACATCATCGCCATGACATGTGAGACGATCGCCGTTGTCATGTACCCCTTGTTTTTTGTCAAAAAGTTTATTGACGAAGACGCAACCTACACGGAGGGCCACAAGCACGGCGGGCAGATCCGTGTCGGCTATTGCCTCATCGCTAGTGGCGTCGGTGTGGTCATGCTACTCTTGGGGACCTTGTTGTTGTTCATCGATAAGAATTCTGAGGAGATTTTCTACCGCGAGAGAGTGATACATGAATACGACGAAGGTGAGGATTGACCGGCCCGCTTCTCTACTTTATACTGAACCTCTCATGAGAAGTGCTTATTGAAGGAGATAATCTGTTTTATTTTCACAAAGCACGGAATGCCCCCTCCCCCCACAAAAACACATTTAGCATAAACGTTATTCACATCTGTGTAAATAAGGAAATCCTGTAGAAATTTTGAATGAATAAAAAGAAGGCGAGAATTTCATTCTCTCTCTATGAAAATATTTGTTAATTTATTAGTTTTTAGGAAATGTAAATATACTTTTTTTGTGAGCGTATAATTTAGAATGTTGGTGTCTAATTTTACGAATCGAGATCGTATTCGATGCGAATACGATTCCTGCACTTGCGATTGTTCACTTCGATTTCTTCTAAAGGAAAAATGGATTATTTCAAGACAGTTGGAAGTCTGTCCTAGTTGCATTCTGACATTATAAATGCATTGCAGCACAAGTCTGAAAATTGAATTTTAAAATTTGAATAGGTGAACGTTATTACTTTTTTAGTCTGTTCAAAAATGATTGGCTGCAATGCTTGCAAAATTTCGTATAATGTATAATCTGATGAGCCCTTCAGATTTTGAAAAGGATTCTAAACACTAGACCACTTGTTTTCGAAAAATATCATGCATTTTTCATTAAGTATCCACGAGGCTAAATACAAATAACTTTTGCTTAATAACTACTTGTAAGTAGAGAAACATACATTTCTCAAAATTGTGCGATCTGGATAGACTTTTTTCAAAAAGCAGTGGTCTACTAAACACTGTTTAGTAAATAGGTGTGTTTAGTTTGATTAATACAATTGAAGCGTTCATCATCCGCTAATTTTATTTTGATACTTTCATCATGAAAAAGTATCATTTATATTTTTTCATCGGATAAGAATGAGATAAATTAGAACTCATAATTAGATATTCACTGAAAATTTCTTATAGTCGGACAGTCCGACTCGGACTTGATACATCATATCTGAAATTTGGTGGTATATTAAATTTTTTCGATTCATTAATTAATTTGAAATGACTGGATTTGAAAACCGGAGTAAAAATATTTCTTCGCTTTACCAATTTCACGTTCAGCATCAATCAATGCTAATTTTGGAATTTTCAAAACGTTCAACTTGACGCGAGATTTTTCTGCTCTGAGAGAGTTATGAAAAATCGATTTCATTACGATTACATTGGTAAACATTTATGAAACCAGATGTAAATTTAAAAAAAATCATACATTTTTTCAAATATTAAATTTGCGTTTTAATGAATAATTAAAATTATTCTAGCGAAAAAATACTACATTTCTTCAAAGTCATGTGGCAATAAAATTTAATTTAAAAACGTACTAGAACACTCGTCAGCTGATGAAGAATAAGGCTCATCTGACGATGGTGATTTGAATTCTTCTGAAAAAAATTAATTTTCAACATCTTTTATTATACCTCAGTGTAAGTGGACCAATTCAAAAGTTGGCCTCTCTCCTCATGAGGAGCGTTTCATCGGAGGAATAAGTTTATTCTACGAAAGATTTTGCACAAAATAATCTAAAATAACATTTATTTCTAGAAAATAACTTTAAGTTAATTATATATAATAACTTCAATTCGATAAAAGCAAAAAGCTTTTATTAACCCATTTTCGGTTATGGTTTATTGGTTCAGCTCTAGTGGTCAGAGGACTGACCTTGAAATTTCAAAAACCAGCCCAGTAAAAAATCATTCGTTATGATAAGTCTTCTTCCTAATTAATGAGCGTTTACTAATGGGAGTTTACTAACAAGTAGTATACTAATTAGTAGGTGTCTGAGGGACTAATTGTTTTCATTATATTGGTACTATAAGCACATTCCATTTTAATATAAGAAGGTATTATTTATGCTTGTAGAGTTGACAAATATTTTCCCAGACAAGAAACTTTACTGGTTGTAAAATTGAGGTTAGAAATATGAGACAGAAATGGTTATAAACCCAGACTAAAATGATTATTTTTCATCCAAAAAATCGGTGGAAATTATATTTTGACAAGAGTTATCTTTAAAAATAATTTTCATAACTCACCAAGATAGCTATCCCTGAAACGTAGCTCCTTGCACTTTTCTATAATAAATGCAATTATCAATTTGGTTACGAATCCCTCACAATTGACTATGCTTCAAGGATACTCACTCGCTTGGTTTGCTGACAAAAAAGGTAAAATTATGAGAATTAATCAAATTTTTTATCCCAATCGCAAAACGATATCAATATTTCCCAATATTCATTTAAAGGTTTTTATTTTACCCGTTAATGGGTAATTAACACTGCTTTTAAGCTCTGGTTATAAATCAATTTATCCTTTAGACGAATCTTGAGAAAATACATGAAATAAAATGTGGAAATAACTTTAATATGGTCTCAACTCACATCTTTCCATATAACACGCCGGGACAATGAAGGTCTCTAAAAGTTATTAAGGATTAAAGTTTCTCCCGTTGATAAATTACTCCTTTCTTTGATCATCATTTAGAAGAATTCTTAAATTTAAGTTGAATCTGGGACAGTTAAAAATGTGATTTTTACTTTATTTAATAGGACAAGATAGAATAGGATTATTATGAACAATAGAAAATTGAAGACTTTTGCTGTATTTTTGGCCGGAAAGAATCTCATCATAAAATTATTTGCAAAATTAATGAAGTTTTTTCTGCTGGACAATAAATCATATAGACTAATTGATCGGACGGAGATTTCAGCGAGCAATCACAACTATGCTAGAGGCATCTACGATTCAAAATACACGAGTTTTTGTTCCTCAAAATTTTTCCTTTGAAAATACGCGAAATTTCAAATTTAAACAAAAATTGCCAAAATCCTACAAAATTGTTGAAATATTCTGTACATTTAGAGCTGTATTAATAAATGCTTACCCTTTGCATTATTGGATTGAGAACTTCTCGGATCGATAATTTGCACTTTGAGAGTCGCTATAATTTATAAATAATTGAATTTATTTACTGTACTGTATTGCAAAATGAAGTAATTATTGAAATTCTCTTCAATCCTTCTATTTTTAATGTGAAATTGCTTACATTTAAATGTCGATAGATTCTTCATGGACCCACGATCTAGAAAAGAAAAGTAATGATTGAGAAGGTTTTTCCTTTGAGATTCCAATTTCTCACATTTGCTCCGTGAAAGGGTTTGGTTTTCATCTTGAACTGACCTACCTAAATGGAACGATAACATGATCTCAAATTGACTCACGTTCAACATAAGGGCTGTACGTACGGAAGCCTAAAGAGGTTGGAGATTGCTTCAGAATATTTCTTAAAAGTTACTGAGAGCTCAAGTCTACTCATTAACGACCATGGCAATCTAAGATCTGATGTGTTGTAAAGGTGTATTTTTACATAGAAATGTATTCCGTTATAAATGAAGTGGTATGCACTAAGCAAGTTTTCTATTCTTTGAAGTCAGCTGATCAATGTGAGAAAAATCCCTTTCTTTGCCCTCAGTTTCAGATTAAGTTCTCTCACATGAATCAGTAGACCAAATATTGTGCATGGAATTTGAAGAAGAAATATTTTTAACGGGTAATCCTTACTAACGAATATTATTCTCGTTATTTGACCGTTGGTTCAATTGCAAATATTTATAAAAATAAATATTTTCCATCCGAAAATAAATTACAACTTGACTTTCAATGAACTCACTCTTATGACACGGTCTGTGTAATTGCACGAGTGGAAAACAGTCCTCGTTGTCATAAACTTGATCAAGGTGAAAGTTTTAATGAAGCAAGAAAAATCTTGAAATTAAATCTTTTGGCGCGCAAATAAATTCTGTTTTTTTTCTGAAACCTCAATCTAAGAATATTATTTTTCCCGTACTAAATGGAGAACACACAATTTGATCCATAAAGAAAATCAGAATGTTCCAATTAATTTTAGTTAAGAAACCATTTTCATTTTTCAACCTAGCTCTTGTAAAAATGTTGGCCAGGATAAAGATTTTTGTCGAACAAAATTCCAAAAAATACTGTATTAACTCCCAACAGTGTAACTCCTTTGACATCAGAAGAACTGTTTAATTTTCATACATTTTCACGCACGCATTATAAATCATTGACGATAAAAAGATGAAAATCATAATAAATCGGAGTCGACATGAGGGGTTGTACAATAAATAACTCACCGTACGTTCGACGATTATAATAGCCTAGCATTGCAATGAGTATAAAAGTAACTGAGCATTAATTCATCACCACTCACTCATAATTATATTAAAGGATTTCCACTCAAACCATCCTTTTTTTATACACTTTTGAGAGTATATTTTTGATTAAATAAAAGGTTTTTTGTTTAAAGTGGAAGAAAAGATGGGTTTGTGAAATTGAAAAGAGCGAGTGTCTTGTGATTAGAAACGATTTATTTTCACCTCTCCAAATATTTCTTGCTTTCACACACAAAATGAGACAATGTTTATAAATTTTTTGCTTCTCTTTTTCACTTAATACGCTTTTGTTGATATAATATTTTAAGCTTATTGTATAACTTTATTGTTGGCTTCACAATGTGAGAGGTTATTTTGTAAAAATGTCGAAAGAAATGAAGAAAAAAATGTTAATCTCCTGAAATAGAAGTTTCGACTTCTAGAGGGGCGTAGATGTGGCAGATAGGGGGGGGGGTATTTGTCATTCTAGCAACCGCCGCATAAGCGATTTGGCCTCATGTAGCATCCATTGTTCATATGGGGATCGATTAGTAGGCCTGGAATAAAAGATTGGCCATTTAAGAGATGCAGTTAACCGTGAGGAATAAGAGATGATGCTATATCTTTTTCAGTGCAAGTTGAAGATCGAATCCTAATTTCTCAGAGTAAAATCGTCATTGAGTAGTTTCAGAATGGAAGAGCGAAATTTTGAATTTCTAAAATGGCAAAAATATAATTCCTAATGAATAGACTCAAAACCAAATTGCCAAGTTAGGAATTGAGCTTGAGAAAAATGAAAGTAAAAATGATGAAACTCAAGAACCCGTTAGGAATACTCAAAAACAAAGTAGAATATCTAGTATTGATAGATGACACAATTTTTGTCTTTTGAAGTTCTCAATTTCTAATTGATAAAATCATCAAAACTCAAATCTAAATGATAGTTATTAACGAATTAATAATGGAACCTTTGAAATCATAAATGGATTTATTTAAAGTCCTAATTATTCTAGGTTTAGATGGAAACTAAATCGGTAATTATCTTGTCAGGTAATCAAATTATGAAAATCTTTAAATCATAACTTTTTCATATTTTTTTCATAGATTTTCATATGAAGAATCCTTATAGGTGAAAAGAATCGATTTGGACTTTTCACTTAATAAGATTAAAGCTAAATCTTCTAAACGATAAGAAATCTCATAAAATGGTTTTCGTAAACGATGATCGTTATTTTTCTTGGTCTGAATAAAGAAATACGGTAAATAGTAGATCTAGATGACTTGGGGGTACAATGTACCCGATACAATCTGGGATCTTAATATAATGACAATTGTAAAGTATTATCTATCTGCAATCAATAATTCTGGTCTTGAATGAGGGGTTAATCTTATTTTTTGGGGTTCACTCTAGTACGGTATAGTCATTTGACCTTAACCTGGTCGTCAGTTTAGCTAAAGGGTTTTTCTTTTCTTAAAAATGATCTACTCTTCAAAGGCTCCCATGTCACGTTACATGTATAATATACATTGTATATTAGGATGCGAGAATGCAAATTTCTCAATTCTTAAACTACGTATTTTTCTAAGGATAGTTTTAGAAACTGAAATACTTCTAGAACCTCCTAAAGCAGGTCCCAAAACTACCTACTTGAAAGTAGTTTTAAATATCGTTTAAACTTGAAATTTGATATTCTCTAAAAATTAAATTGAAATTTTAAAGTTGAAATTCTAGCAGTTTAAAACAAAAAATTCTCTCTATATGCTTTTGTTGAAGTTTTTACTTATAAGTAGAAAAATGCTGGGACCTGCTCAAAAATATTTTTGAAAATATTTCATTCCACCCTCAATGGTTGGAATATCAGAAAATATCTTGAAACAGAGTAACTATTTTCTCACCCTAATGTATATTATACAATTTGCATTTTCTGAGACGGCCATTAGTGTTCAATTTTAATTCTTCACACAATAATATTTCCAAAAAAAAAACTTTTAAAAATTCCGATATGCCCTATTATACATTGTTTCTCATTTATACATTAAATTAGCTAGTCTACTTATTAGTAACACGATTGATAATTATTTACTCGTTGAGGAAATAAGGACAGGAGCAAGGGCGCCGAAATTTTTTTAAATTATAATTATTATTATTCAAGTTAGCTCTTGAACAAAATTCTCAGGAAAAAATATTGCTTAAAAATTTCTTACGCAAATATGCAAATGCATATTTTCAGGTGAATTACATATTAACCCTTAAATGAAGAAAACATATATTCATAAACAAAGTCTAACTTTTAAATTTGTTATTTGAGATATTTTTTTAAAGCTGATTTTTAAGACTATTATCTGCGTAAAAATTTAAAAATTCCAGTTCCTTAAAGAGGCTTTCATAACAGTTTGTCACTTAAATTATTAAAAAATTAAGATGAATTTAGTAGAATGTAGCAATAACTTTTAGTAAGAAAAACGCCAAGCTGCTTCCATAAGAAAATTATTATCTCTGAATACAAATTAGATTTTGAGTCATTCAGAAATATATTTTTACCATTTTAGAACTTGTGGAAATTAGAATTAGATTTTGAATAGTTTCAACCTGCACTGAAGAGGGTAATGTAGTCAAATTCTCATTTAGGCATCCCTATTTGAAAGAAACTCACTTCTGAGCATACTATAATTGCACATTATACCTAGGAAATAAATGTATATTATTTTTATCTAACAAGCCTTTTATTTCCAACTTACAGCAATTATGCTCTGTAATGAAATATACAAAAATGTAGAGGTTAGAATATGTTTAAAAAATACTCAAAGTTACTTACGACTTTTTCTCTTTCTGAAAATTACAAGAAAATCACATTATGTAAAATTGTTTGCGGTTATTGAAACCACTGGTGACTCAAACCAATCAAGATCAGACCGATGATTTTGAAAAAAGTTTATCCAGATCATACAGTTTCGTGAGAATATAGAGCGCAAACTTTTTTTTAAAAAGAGTGCTATTTTTGTATCCTTTTGCAATGTAAGTATGACCAGCGAAAATATCTTTCGTCTTGGTTTTTTACTTGTCAGCCTTTTCCCTAGAAAACAAAATATGACGGATATTCAAGAAGCTTGTGAAAATTATATTGTTTCTATAGAAAGAAATAGCCGTATTGTAATATCTCACGAAAATGATCTGTCTAGAGGGTTGAAAAGTCAAAATACATATTCGATATAAACATACTTCTTTGAACAGCAGCAGCAACAGCACTTCATAGAACACATTTCGAGATGAAGAAGAGTAAAAATCCGTTAATGAGACTTTAGTGTATTTTTTTCTTGTCAAGAGAAGATGGTTTTTCACTCTCATCAACTTTATATATATGAGATAATAAGACAATATCTTATTGTTAAACTCTTGCCCTCAATGCGAGATAGATAAACTCTACTGCAAATAAACAATAACATTTTTTCACCAAATTTCTCAAACAATGAGAGAAAAACATTTGGCCTACTCTCTTGAGTATGCAGAGTTTTATAATATAAGACAAGTCTGGGAAATTGGTTTAAATTAAAATTTATTTTTTCACTACATAGTAAACCAGGAATTTGCTTTTCGAGACCACTAGATGTGATACTTTTCCATGTACATTGGCGGCTCTGGCATGTAACAGCATGGGTCTTCGTAATGATATGCAGCTAGAATAGAAAATATGGGGTTAGAAAAATGCGAATTTTTTATTCCGTAATCTTACGCATTGAACAGCATCTTGAAGTTTGCTGGGGCTCTTTAACATTGAAATAGATACATTTTTAGTTTATTTTTCATTGAAGAATGACTTACCCATGAAATAATCCGTGTCTAAAATGGAGAATTTGTTAAAATTTCAAGATGCTGGAAATTAAATTTTTTAACAAAAATTCTTGTTATTATTCTCATCTAGATTAATGTCTCTTGATTCGGCCTGGAGGAGTTGCGCGGATTTTTTTTTTTTTTTACTCCAGAATAATGAGTTAGGTAAATTCGGGAACAACATTTACATGAAGATTTTTTCGAAATTTTCCTTAGCTTAAAAGTTAAGAAAAAGATTTCAACTTGGTTTTCTCGGAGAACAGTGCATTATTTTGAAATATTTTCAACTTGTTAGTAATCTTAGGATGACCATCTTTAAATCAAAAGAAATTTGGAGTAATTCGGATGTATAATGTCAAAGTTACATCGGTTTTAAGATTTTGGAAAATTAAATTTTGAATGATTAAAAGTATTTCTTTTCTACTTTTTCTTAACGGGACAGAGACCAGTGTCCCCAGGGGTTTACCCGGGTTAAGATGTTCAATCTTTTTCAAATCTTCACCTATATTTTCACATCCGAATGAGTGCTTTAAATGAACTTACCGTAATTTGGACAGCAATTCCGATTACCTAAAGAGATGATCAAGGGAGTCCAAAATGTGGGCAAATTTTCAACTCACAATCGTAGTAGGCTTAAATAAAGATAGTAATAATTTCAGATTATCAGATCGAGGAGGAAACTCACAATTGCAATGCTTCTTACAGCCTTTACATAGTGGAAGAGGAGGATAATTTAAGAAAACAGTTATAGCTTTTAATTGGTTACTTACACTTTTTTCCCCTTGAAAATTATAAAAGAATAAATCACATTTTATGCGGGATATCAAGAGGGAAACCAACTTTTTCCTTTTGAAGAGACTAAGACAAAATAAGCTGATAAATTCTTTCAGAAATAAATTGTCAAAATGAAATATTGAAACTAACTTCATAATGATGGAACTTTCGAGAAATTAATTTTTCCCCTCTGTTTCTTTCTTTCCAAGGCCGTTGTAGGACAGGTGGTATTGGATTAATGGCAAGTTTGACGATTGCTAGATTATAGCTTCGCAGAGAATCTATGCAATAAGTGTAATAAATGTTTAGTGAACGTTGAGTGAGATGATCGAATAACTTTTGGTGATCTAATTAGAGAACATCACCATTATTGGATAAGTAACATTTTCTATGAGATGAAATAAATAAATAAATTTCTATCCGAAATCAGCTTTCTTTGTGAAATAGATTTTTACAAATAATAGTACTGTATTATTCTAGATCATTCAATCTCATGACTGAGTCTGCTAAGTTTTATTTCATTCTAGTATGCATAAAAATCTAGGCCTAAGACTCAGTTTCTGAGTACTAGTCAATAGGTTGAATTTTCTAGAACTGTAACTCTAACCTACAGTTTTAAAAATTTTCAGGATTTGATTTTTCTAAATCTTGAAAAAAATCATTATGTTAAATTTGGGATGTAACGGGCATTATCTAATCAGAAAGTGGATCCCTTTCAACTCAGACAATGATACTAGGACCGATCCGAAGCTAAAAATGTCACTCAACACCAAGAGGATTATTGCTACAATTTGTGCTATGAAAGAAGATCCCCTACGAAATATGAATTACATTACAAAGAGATTGGATTCCAGTGATCCCAAAAGTATCATGGAAATAGTGAATAAGCATATCAGTCCAAAATACAATCTTCTCAAGAATTGCCAGCTCAACAGATGTTGAGAGAGCCTTCTGCAAAATGGAGGGTCTTTGAACTAGATATCAGAAGATTATTTTTTCTAGTTTGTGCAGATATTAAATTTTTCACTGAGCTGTTTTTTGTCGAATGGCGCTTGAATTATGTTTGCCAACTTCTGATCTAAACCTTTTTTCAAAAATATTTTCCAAGAAAGAAACTGATCGCTTCTCAGATGTCAGAATTCGAATCAAGAAACCTTGTTTTACATAGAAAGAAGTGAGAATCAAAATTTGAGTCAAAAAAAGAAAAATTATATACTACCATTGAAAGATTAAAAAACACACAGAAAAAGCATGCAACTTTTTTGATTCTGAATAAATAGATGAGATTCAATCCAACATTAATCCAAAATATCTGCCTCTACCTTGAGAACTATGGGCTAGGGCAAAGAGATCTCTTTGAGAAAAAGGCAAAAACCTCTCATGTCGATAGTATGAAGGCAAAGTTTTGCGGCAAAGATGGCCTTGAATTTCAGATGCAGGCCAATTTCGATATAACAACTGTCGCCTGCTTCCTCAGATTATGCATTACAGATTACAAGGGCCTGTTTCGAGTGAACGAGACTGCGGCCATTTTGAAGTTGAATCCGTACAAGAATAAACAGGAGTGCTTCAACGCCTTGAAAGAGATTATTGCAAATATGACAATGAGTCATCATCTGGTTTTGCAGTGCCTTGTAGAACTCCTGATTGAGTACAAATCGAACAATGACTTGAATCCCTTGAGAGTTGCTTCCACAGTCCGATCTCTGATCTATGCCTGTCCTATCGGGGAGGATCTCACCTGTCAACAGGGTCAATTAGATTTGATTACCACTTTCTTTATGGAGCATTATGATCTATTCTTTTGCACCCAATATGATCGCGTATGTTCATTCATTAGTAGAATATTTCCTCCAACCCTGGATGTCTAGATTCTAGGGCTGTGAAAAAAATGAATCCTTTTTCAAGACTCTTTTCATTCATTCGATTTTATGTTATACACCAGCCGTTGGGAGACAAGCATGCCGAATACATATTCGATGTGGAAAAATATAGAAGTAACCACTAAGGTCCGAAACACTACTCAATAGTAGAACATTGTAAACTGATTTAAGCGATAAAAAGATTATTCTTGTATTTGGAGTCACTTGTGAAAAAAGTGACCCGGCCTACTGTTTTTACCCTGAGCGGTAGAGTTTTTTTGTGAAAACTAACAAACCCTTTTTTAAATATTTCTATTTTCTCCTAGAGTACAATAATCATACGCATTCCGATGTTGACTCTTTCTTTTGTTACATTTTTCTGCATGCTTTATTTCATCTGAACAATTGTTGCAAAGAAATTCATTTTGTTGTTCCCTTGGTTCAATATACAAATTGTTTATTGATCTGCATATTTTTCATTTGGACTCCATTGGATGATTTCAAAGATTAGGAGGTAAATTTCTTTTTTTAGTCTTATTTGCAAAGAAATTCAAAAGTAAAGAAAATTTTCTCTCTATTGAATAATGTCTTCCTCAGATTTGAAAATGCATCCATAAAACTCAAAATTTATCACATTTTATAGAAAAAGAAATGCCATTTGAATCATCCAAATTTTAATTTTTCAAGATCTTAAAACCGATGTAACTTTGACATTATACATCCGAATTACTC
>JJOG01001481.1:0-14707 GCA_000715275.1 Gyrodactylus salaris
ATAAATAGCCTCAGAATTAGTTCTTCATCATATAATTGAGCAATCTAAAGCGATTCCTGGTGATCTTATTTCAAAAAGCACTGCCCTACTAGTCATTCTATTGAATGATATACTTAAACACATTGAATGTAACATGTAGACATCAACTTGGAAAAGTTTTGGGGAAAATTTTGATAAATTTTCAAACCCCTAACGAATCAACTGCTTGATATAAAATTATTAACGCTAGAAATGAACTTATAATTTTTTGCAAAACTAGCATTTCCGGTTGCAGTGATAATTACTTGTACAAATCTGACGAATCTACCTCATTGTCATCACATTTTCTGCTTTATTACATAATCTATAACATGGTTTTGTTTGTAACCTCCTCTCATCTCCTATAATACACACACATTACCTTGGAATTATATAATAGGGCTGTTATTTTAAAGACTTTTTATTGCATAATAAAAGTAACGATATTTAATGGTTATTTCAACAATTTATAGATTAAAAGTGCAACCCTCAACCAACAGAGCAACTCCCCTATCAAGAATCACGTCAGCAGCTCTATGGATCACACCAGGAGCCAAATAAACGGTCGTCTTCCACCATTGCCAAAAACAAATCATATCCTTAACCAAGCAGAGATCTACGAATGTTCAAGTATTGAGAAGAATGACAAAAATGAAAGTATTCGCTCTTTTGAAGATGTCAGCATTCTCAATGAACATCGTAGTTCGAATCTTTTCAATTCTAATGAGTTTGTAAAATAATAATATTGATCTGACTACTTGAAAGTAATTTGATAAATTATTTTTATAGAAAAATGTCATCTCATTTCAACAGCTCTGACCATCTTTCTACGTCAAATGGAGACGACCATCAAGTCTCCTTTCATCATCAACATTCAGCTAGTGATTCCAAAACTATTCTTAAGCAATCCCCCGTGTTGAAATCATCACTAGATCCCTTGCCTAATCATGATGGTGACCATTCCTCATCCTCTCCTACACTTCAAGATCAACTAATTAATTTTTTGTATCAGGTAACCATTGACATAGTTTGATTAATCAAAAATATATATATTTCATCTTTTTACTAGATGAAAAGTGATCAGATATTGATTGATTTGGAAACTCCTTGAACTGCGCCAAAAAATATCCCAACAGAGCAATTGGCTTGCAGAAAAGTTTCCCTACACAGACACACAGAGGGTTCTACTTATTTATGCATCAAGTTTAATTCGCCTACGATGATTGACTATTAACCATGAACTTTTGACTTAATGAATTATAAATATTTCATTTTTATAATTACAATAATAGAGACAAGTCTTTCTCATTTAATGAATCCTTATTCGATGGTAAAGAAAGTGTGGCATCAGCTGATTAGGAAAATAGAGAAGAAGTACGATCAACTAGAGTCGACTTAGGAAATTTTTATTAATAATTAAATCCTTGATGGATACAACATAATCCTGACTCTATGTCCCATACCTTGAGGGGGGAGATTCCTCTTGAAATGTGCACGGACGGCTCCACTATTTCCGTGAGGTCTAGTGATCTTTCCCCAAATGCATCTGACGTTGGAGGGATTGGTTCTGCGGGCTAACCTCTTCTTCTTCAGAGCTCTGTATACAAAGGCACATCTCTTGCCAATATAAAAGTCGGCGTCATTCTTGTTGAAAACGCCATCAACCTTGAGGAGGGCTGTATTTTCATGTTGGTTCCTTAGTCCACGCTTGTAACCAGTGAATACACCTTTAACATAAAGTCTACCTGGTCTTTTGTCGGGAAAGATTCTCTTGGTCTCGGTCTTTTCGTCCTTAACGATTGCCATTTCAGATACACGTTAGAGATTTGAAAGTAGATTATAGTATATGATTCGACAAACAAAATAATCAATTTGACTCTTGTTGTTTAAGTATTAATTTTGGCAGATTATCAAAATTAATTAATTAAACACCGTTACATTTTCTGTGGTGACTTAGTGAAAAGCTCTTAAAAACATTCACTGAATGTCCTTTCTTAAGGTTTTTATGAGTTTTTTCAAGGAATTATCAGTTGCATTACATAAAATATGATTCTCGAAAGTGAACATGACGCTAAAAATGCAATTCTCACGCCCGAATTGGCTTTCATACATTACCAACAAAATTCCGAAGGGAAAGTCTGTCAAGTATGCAACCAGCCTGCTGCTGGCTTCCATCACAGAGCATATGTTTGCGAGGCATGTAAGGTGAGTTGCAATAATCTATTTTTCAATATTAACTGCAATGGGCCATTCTTTTAACCCTCTATACATTTTGTTGTTAATCAAGACCCACTGATCTAGTAAAAATACATTTATCTAGTTTTATAATTGATGTTTATTTTTTCAAAGTGTTCTTCGTCTCATTATATTTTAGCTGACTTTATAAAGACTACTTTTAGATGGGCATAAAGTCTCATTGGACATGATATTTTAGCGAACATGGATTTAGATAAAAAATTAGTGATGTTATGAAATGATTATTTCTTATCATAAAAATTGTTTAGAGACAGAGAAAAACTGCTTTTAGTGACCTGTTTTTGCAAAAAAGCATAATATTTTTTTCATCAAAAAAAAACTAATTTGACTTTTTATTCTACAAACATTCTCAAAAAAATCCTTTGTGAGTAATTCTTTAGATACTTTCTCCTCCGTTATCTCTTGTTAATGAACTGTACTTGCCAATTCGTAGCATCATTATCGAGAAAGTAAACAGTCCTTCATGTGTATTTTGAGTGAATCAATTTGCCCTCAATGCAAACTGCAGAGGAATTATGTAATATTTAGTCATTAGGCTGAGAAAGTTTTTTTTTGTAAAATTTTATGAATAGAAGTTGTATCTTTATAAAAATAATCACAGTGTAAAATCAAAAGGGTATAAATAGTCATCATTGAGGATTAAGGGTAAAATATATATATTGGCATTCTTTTGTAGAAATTCTTTATGCGACACGCCACGCCAAAGACGAACAAGGCGAATGAGCCAGCTGGCCCCCCGGGTCGAGAATCAAATTTGGTCCTTACATCATGCCCTATGGGAGGTAAATGCCGAGTCGTAGGACCAGGGAGGGGCAAATGCGCTTCCTGCCGATTCCGGAAATGTCTCGATATTGGAATGTGTTTAATGCGTGAGCCCTTGTTAATTAATTTAAGAATCCCTTTTGTTATAAAATAAGCCTCTCTTAAAAACGTTGGCACTAATTCTGACCAAGAGTTTTAATCTGATCAGAGAATATTCGAAAGAAAGGATGAATCATTAATGATGATATAAATAGACAATCCCTTCAAGTTTTTGTGAAACTAATGGGCCTATATAGGGGCGGGGGCTAACCTACATTTATAATCCATAAAACTTGTTTGATTTACACCTACACTGGTATTTCCTAAACTATAAAAAATTCTCATGACTAAATTTAGTTTAAAAATTATGCTGGTCAATAGGAAAAAGGTGAAATCGATTTAAGTATTATCAGGCTAAATGAACAAAAAATCAGCTCTCTCTCTCTCTCTCCAATTCACAATGCAAAAAATTGAATTTGGAAAATAAACAGATTTATCTGCATAATAGAATTGAAAGGAAATTAGATACATTGTAGGACCAAAATTCAGAAAAAAAAATCGTTTGTTTATAGATCCCATTTCGTGTCTAAGCATTTTCACCATTTAAGTTTAGACATTACCTTCTACTAGGGCCTTGACAATCGTTTGAACATTTTAGCCCTAACAATAAGTTTCACACATTTCTTCAAGTAAGAGACAACAGTTCCCTAGTAACTTTGACATGTGGTATTTATGACTGATGCATGATACATTAATCTTTTTAATCCTTCCTCGTATTATTAGGGTCTTTGCACCTAATCGACTAAAGGGGCGAAGATTTTTCTAACAAATGAAAATCCTATCCTAGAAAAAAGACATTGCATAAACAAGTGTATGAGTAATCTGGGTCTGCTTTAGCTTGAAAAAACTAGGATAGTCTAAGTTGATGTTGGATATATGGATCACCGAGTGTTAAAGGGTTGATTGAACAGAGAAAGGTGTCTTATAGGTGTATTTAGAAAAATACAAGCCGACTCTGTCACAGGTTGTGACTCACAACAGAATATTAGGAATACAATATTAGAATTGTAGGAAAATAAAATAATTATTAAAACCAAACTACGATTAGTTGGGAGCAGATAATTAACCATCAAGAAAGAACTGTGTGGGAATTTTTACACCCATAAATATCTTTTGTTTGAGTCATTAAAAATGGCCACATTTAGTTCACATGAAAATACTAGAGATATCATTAAATATGTTGGATCGTTATAAATTTTTGTTTATAGGAATTAATTGTTTACCATGCAATTATTTTCTATGCAAAAAGTCATTATTTCTTTCTTCTTCAAATGTACATACATGAAATAAGAGTGTAGTCCCTCAGTAGAGAAGAGACTTGAAGAAGAAATTTCATAATTTTCAGCATTCTCAAAAGTGCCCTAATCAAAAGCCAATGAGAAGCTGTCTCGCTTACCTTATAAATGTGCATTGAATCACAGTCCAATCTGAGGAAAAATAATTCCCCTAGAGAGTGTACTACTCGCTAGTGAATCCCCAAGTTTCATTTGAGAGAATTTAAAAAATAATTAAAAATATTTCTTTTTAAAATGATGCCTTCTTCTGGGCAATTTTCAAAAGGTTGGATGTATTGGGCTCAACTCACCTATAAATCTACCAATGTAAGATGACCAGAAAAGCATAAATTTTCACAAAGAGATAAATATTAGAGCTTGTCGGACTAAATCCTCTCTGAGCAGGACATTTTGATCAGAATGAATTATTATTTCTGAGAAAATTAGCAAAATTATCCAATTTTAATTCAGAAACACTAATATCCCCCTTGTATGAGAGAAATATCAGTTTTTGTGTGATTCTTGAGTAATATTTTTGCCAAGTAAAATATCGGATATTTTCGACTCTAATGAGATTTCTTATCATCTGAAAGTATGAAGAGATTTATAATTTTGTTACAAGAGAATCTTGACTCAATTTACAATCAATGAGTCTTGTTTTTAGGAAAAAAAGTCGTTTCAAATCTTTTTCCATTTCTGCACAAATATTAACTATTACTCCCCTTTTTTATTTTCCGCTACTCACTCGTCTAATTATGCATTTAAAATACGCACCTCTTAAAAAGATGTGTGCATTAATATCTATGAGCAGTGTATTATTTGTAATTTATTTTGCTTCGAAATGATTTCATTCAAATCTTCTAAAATCAATATTATTTACGAGATGTATTCTTTGATTAAAAGTGATTACATACATCAGTTAGGACTAGGGATGCCCAAAAAGGCCCTAGGTTATTTAGTTAGAAAAAGGCTCATTTTTGAATAAATTATTAAATTTATCTTGCATTTATGAGTGAGTACCAGAAAATCTTATTGAACAAATGTTTTGTGACTTGTCATAAAATAGCTATTTAGAGTAAATGTAAGTTAAAAATTGGAAATCCAACGCATAGATAAGTTTGACCAAATTAGTATGGAAAAAAATGTAAATCTCATTAAAAATAACTGTAAAATCTGTACTGTGCTAGTCTCTGATGGTTTATGGAAGATTTTTACACAAAATAAATTTAGTATTGAAATATTAAAATTTGGGTATGAGTCAGTGTGTGCTCAAATGATTAATCCGATATTATATTTAGTTGTCTAAGGCTTGGAGCTGTCCACTCTAAAAATACGGTTAGTAGTATTTAATATCATCCCGACTCCCTTAAAAGAGACTTGAACACTAGTCTTTACTCTCCAAGCGACGTTATGCTACAAGAGATTATTTGATTTTAAGCTATTTTGTAATACACTATACTCTCTAATATTGTAAATGCCAGATTAAGCTCGATTCTTTCTCTCTGCTCTAACATTATTACTGTTTTATTCCGTTCCTATGCATCGTTGTTATGTGAGGAATAATATTTGTAATGAGGAATATCACTCTATTTTGCTCAGAAAAAAACAACAAATCTCACATTTAATCTCTGAAAAAGGGGATATTTTGTCAGCTGTAGAGTGCTTGGAAAAGTGAATTTCCTCTCCCACTCAAAGATTGTCATGCAATCAACAAATCTAGCTTCATTACCATCCCTAATTCTTTCATTTGTCCTCCCATGTAAAAAAAACTATTACTCAAAACGTGCTCAACATTTTAAGAATTGAGACTATTTATAAAATTGATCAATTTTCTTTCTTCACAGATATCAACTGAGAAGAAGACGAACTATTTCGTCATATTTGTTAATAGCACAGTTTCTTTTACAATTCCTTTTTGTATTCCCGGTCGAAAGATGTTTATATTCTTAAAAAACATTTCCACATTGAAGTAAGCATGATATGAATAAGGCGCTACAGACACACCTTTTTAATGACCTCATTCCCCGTCCAAGAAATAATTAGTTGACAAGTATCATTGAGGCAATTGAGTAGTCTCTCAATCTTGTTGAATCAATAATGAATTTATCTATCTCAAGAGTTGATCTGACTCCCATCTTCCTTAGCCTCAAGAACCAATAGCAATTGCAAGATCTCGAGTATTCCTTGCCGGATTTGTGGAGGCTCCTCGTCCGGATTCCACTTTGGTGCAATCACATGTGAAGGA
The DNA here is from genome assembly GCA_000715275.1 of Gyrodactylus salaris. Taxonomy (NCBI): domain Eukaryota; kingdom Metazoa; phylum Platyhelminthes; class Monogenea; order Gyrodactylidea; family Gyrodactylidae; genus Gyrodactylus; species Gyrodactylus salaris. The sequence continues at coordinate 6,655 of JJOG01001481.1, forward strand.
TGCAAGGTGAGAGAAGTATTTGATATCAACCTTGACCAGAGAATATATTTTTTTCTTATAAATAAATAATTATAACAACTAATTATAATATTGAAAATGATCCGTCTTAGATCTAATATATAAGCAAAACAGGAATACATCAAAGAAGGCTCGTGATCGCATCATCTTAAAAGTAGCTCTTCACTTTAGTTTATTTCAATAACCAAAAAGACTGCTACTTTTCCTTGTTGTGTGTCTATGAATGTGTTTTTAAAACTTATTTTGAAGAATAAAGCAATCTTGTCGGATGTTGATTTATAATGAGACGATGAAGTGAAGAGCGATGCGATAACGAGCCTTCATTGTACGACGTTGACAGGATATGGTCATCGTACGGGACACTTCTGATTCAACAAAATATCGCTTATTTTGCAAGATATCTGCTAAAACTCTGCAGGTTCTGAATTCAAAATAGAGATTATAAATAAGTGACAAAATGACATGAAGTTAAAATAACGATTCTTTCATGAAAAAAATAATAAAATAAGCATTATGTGATAGAATATTTGAAAATATGTGAAAAAACACTTCTTCACGATTGCGATTGATAATTTTATCTTGAATGTTATTGTGTTTTACGAGCTCATTTGAATAATTTGAAAAATTTGAGTGATCGCCTCAATGATGAGAATCCTAATGACTGGGGCTGTCGGAAAATATGCTTTATTTAAAACGTATGTATACTTGAAAAACTAGAATATTTTGTATATTTTAGGAGCGTGTTATAATGGCTTTAAGGAAACAGAGAGCATTCCCTCTGTTATAGCTTAGATTTATGATCATTCCATGTATCCAAGGTGTTTTCGAAATCTAAATGAATTACTCTTAAAGTTTGGCGTTTTTCATCGGCTTGTGAGCAAATGAGTGATTCTTGTTAGTACAGTTGAGCACACCATGCAACAATACAATTTCGTTAAAGAATAATTTTCCTTAAAATGTAATCGGAATATTATTTCAATTTTGGCTGCCCTGTTCATCACATTAACCATTAACATTATGTGGGAGTTAAAAACTCAAAAATTAAACATAAATTTAAATGAGAAGACTCCTCAATGAAATAGTGAAAACTATTTTGATTAAAAAGAAAAATCTCACTCCAACTGTCAATATGGAAAATATTTAGTTTTTCTGTTTTCAATCAATTACAAAAAAGATATTAGCTCAATTTTCCTGCTAATTAGTACTTTAAAATGCTTCATTTAATGCTTTTCCCTCTCCTAAACCAAGATGGCTAGAGTGAATTTTATTAACTTTTCATGATCAGATTGATAGCTATTTATCCAACATTAAGGGCTTCTTCCGGAGAACAATCATGTCCAATGTCAAGTTGGACTGCAGCGGATCTGGCAACTGCTCAATCACCCCCTCGAGTAGGAATATTTGCAAGAGTTGTCGCATGAAGAAATGCCTCGACATTGGAATGTCACGTGAAGGTGAGTTGCAAGAATCCAATTTTTTCTTATTACTGTAGAATAAGAAATATCAAGAGTACAATCACAGAAGAGATTTTCATTTATCCGTTAGTAAATTTTTAAAGATTTGAAAACTGGCTTTCAGCATCGCATGTTCTCGCGAATTCAATATTAGAGAATCAACTCCGATCAAAGATAAGGATCCTAATACCTGACTCTTACCTAACAAACTGGCGAGGGCTGTCTTTATGAGAAAATTAGATAGACCTTTGATTGTCTTACAAGCAAGACTTTCTGATGCTCTGGTGACTAAGCTTAAATTTATAATGCCTATGGCAACCAGATATCTCTGCCTTTTGTCTTGCCCTTTAAAATACAAATCCGGTCGTTCCAAGTCACAAGTGACACTTGTCAATACTGCTTCGCCACATAATATGAGCAAAAGTTTTTTCCTGCAATTTACGACAAAAGAGATCAAGATTAGAGCAAGACAATGAAGTAAAATGAGAATTCCTTGCAACTAATATAATTCCCCTTTTGTAAATAAATAGAATCCCTTTTAAATCAAACAAGATAATGTTTTAAATAAACAATAACAAAATACCTTTTGGGTGCCCTGGAGATTTTGTTAAAAAGGTGAATATGTTTTAGGGAAAAAAAATAACAAATTAAAATAAAACATCAATCGGTTTACAATTTAAATAGTCACCCCCTTATGAAAAACAACTAATTACAAAATCAAACTTTAACCAAACGATATAACTGTCTTTTTTTTCTTAGAATTGATTTTCATAGCCGGGTTCACATGAGGGGTTTTAATGGGGGAGAAAGGTTTTGAAATATTTACAAAGTAAATTTGTTTCAAGGAGGCAGGAGACCGGAATCGAACCCACGCCATATGAGATATCATATTTATTGGACTTGGGAAGCAATCCACTACACCATTTTTCCAAGATATCTTAACAGTAACACATACTTCATGGCTCTTCTAGTCCCGTTCTGAAATTTCTTGATAAAATATCATGTGTACTCATCAACAGAACTTTCATTTGAAATTAGAATTGAGGCCTCGTTTTCCTCAGTCTTTTCATGGATATAGCAGATATAATACGAAGCTGAGTCACTGAAGTCTTGGTACTGAATTGTTCATCTGTTTATCGTACTGTTTACCATCTGAGCAATATATGATGAATTTAGATCTTCTCTTATGTCGATCGTAAAGATAATTTTTGAGGTTCTTTGAGCAATCAAATCAATATATTGAGCATTTTCTCATCATTAATATCTGATTCATCAACAATGACAAAAATATTTTGGTTCTTCATAAGCTCACAGCTCTTCAGTATAGGAGAGAATACTTGACATTGATGCTTTACGATAACTATTACCGATTAAAATGAATTCTGATGGGATAATTCTGCCAAACATTTTCACGTCTAAAAATAGAATGTGGCTCTAACAAACGATTGTGAATAAGAAATCAATGCATGAATACTTTTGAAAAATAAAAATTTACAATCATGTAAAAGGCGTTTTTATATCCGTACCTAAAACAAGGTCACTCAGGTATGTTTGTAATGTTTTTTAATGATTTGAATTGATCCCTCTCAATTAGGAAGGAATATTATTTTCTTATTATACCAATTTAATCTTTTCGATTGAAATTTGAATACTTTGTGTACCTCATAAATCAATCCTTCTTGGAAAAACTTTGCAAAAACTTTGAATTTGGTATGACACGCTCCACCGAAATATGAAGCTGTTAATTTAGAATAATATTCTCTAGCTTGTTGTAAAATTGAAGTTAACTGAAATCTCTCTCTAACCAGGAGTATTAAAATATGTATGGATTTTTGGAAATTTTCAAAATCGGATTTATCGTCAGGCAACATCATCAGATGAGCCCATTCATGGTTTTATGTTTCTCGCCAAGAAGAAAGCAATTGAAAATATTTTCATTCACTATTATAGATTAGTTATGACGTAATTTATTGCTTTCATTGATCACTGGTGCGAGCCATGCATCTTTGAAATGTTTATCTACCATCTTTTCCCGTCAAAAACATTTCTCAAGACTTGTTAGTGTCATCAAACGTGTTTGATAACATGATGATTCTCATCAATAATTTTATTGATTGTTTCTCTAGAGTAAATGTTATTTATCCCTTCTTATTGATGAAGAGTTCCAAGTGAGGGAAATAAATGTGAAATTCACTCAATGAATTTATGTAAACTTTCTCAAATATGAAAATAAAACATACCATAGGGCACTTGGTCAATTTTTATCTATGCACTCAAGAATAGATTGCCTCTTGCATCGATTCAGCAGCTGGGATATTGAATTAACTCACCATGACCCCTGAATCTCTCTCTACGTGACACACTCAAGAATTCTTTTCTAGGGTGCCGAATTGGACGCCAGCCGAATGCAGTAAAGTACTTCTGCGCAAAGGAAATTTCGAAAATTCAATCTTCAGACCCGGCCCTGCCATTGAAGCGACCCCACTCACTGGACTCGGATACAAAGGAAAGCCTCTGGTACAAGGATGCGACATTTGAGAATTTTACTAAACGAGACAGCGGCGAATTCTTCGCCAAGAAATCAGAGTCGATATACTCAATCAACTCAAGTCTGAGTAACAGTTCTAGGAATAACATGCCCATTGTCGCTAATGCGGTCGCTCTAGCGGCCAAAGCCACACTGGCCCTCATGGACGACAATAAGGGCGTGAATAAGAGTTCAGTCAATAACGATGAGTGAGTCATTTTAAACATAATTACCGAAAGTAAAATCTAGGGAATAATGCATCGGGTTTTAATCAATATCTCTCGCACTTTATCACTGCTTTCAGATGGCCAAGTTCCATTTTGTGACTTATTTCTATGAACCTCAACGTATGGTTTTCTAGGGTTGATTAAGAACCCTTGATCGATCAAAGATCCTGAAAATCTGCCTCCATCCTGAAATCTGTCCAAGATAAATTGTAGGTAGAATGAATTTAAAAGTTGTTTATCCTACCCAATAAATTACAGTCTAAACTTTTGATGAGTTGACCTCAATCTTTTGTAGCCTCGGCATAAACAAAGAATCTTATAGGCCAATGATAAATCTGAAACTAGATGTACAATGTCCAAAAATGGTTTCTGTCTTTGCAGTGATTCATACCTAATTAGTTCTGTACATACGTTTATTACCTAATACTCGTTTTGCAGAGAGAATCCGTATTCAAATGAATGCATCGAGATAAATATCGATAGAAGAGAAACACATGATACATTTTGTCTGTAAAGAGTCAAAAAATCATCCTTATTGATTATTAAAATGCACTAAATAAATACATAGTCTCTTGACCCAGTTAGAGATATTCTTTACTGTTTTCATGGATTCTCGGCTTTTGATAGTTTTTAGTGCTTTTCTCATGCAAAGTTTTTTTTCTTTATCCGAGTATCGCACATGAGTCATAAAGGCGCTAGAACCGATATGAAGCCGGTGAATAAGGAAATGTGGGAAGATGTATTTCTATTAGGTCGTGCGCTTCTCTCAAACAGAGCTTGGAAAAGTTTGGATTTACTTCTGAGTTAGAGTAGACAGAGAGTTTTAACTTGCTTTTAATTTTTGATTACTTTGAAACATTTACTTCACGCTGATAAGAGTGTCTTATTCTATGTGAAAAATGAGCATCTCTCCAATCAGACTTGATACTGAAAAATAACCTCTGTTGTCAAATAATATTTTCCTCAAGAAGTAAGGGCTATTATCGCTGTTTGTAGGAGGGGTAAATGTTTTTATTACAACCCTTGGGATAGACTGACAATAGGTGTTTATAAAAAACATAAAATACAGGACCTATATTTAAGTCAATCATTTTTTGAGCACTCCAACGAAGGCTTTCCTTGATCGCTCACTCTTGCAGCTTCTTAACGGTTGAGACTCTTCATGTCTGCAAGAGATTACTTCAAGAATGTAAGGTTGAACGATTATTAACATAATTATCAATTTCTGAGAAAAATGGGATTAGTCAATGTTTAAAAAGTCTGATAAATGATATTTGAAAACTAATTTTAAAACTCCTCTCATTTTGTTTTAAGCTAACTTTTTTTTAACTAAAAAGATATTCATGCGTGCAATTTGAACGTTCTTCAAATTCGAGGTTTGCACTCGTGAATAAAGGAGAATGAAATCGATGATTAAAATAGATTAGTTTTATGAGCATACAAAATATCATCCGCGCAATTCAAAATCCTTGTATCACACTAAATCCTTGGGGAGAGAATGAATCTATTTTTTTCTATATTTAGGATTTATCAAAATAATCAAGTGTTTTCATATTTTGGTCTTTAACCGAGTAATTACTAAAGAAGTGTGATTTTTGCTAAATTTTATGAATCGTACTATTTCTAAATAGTTTGTATTAGTCTCAGTAATTTGCTGATTTTATTTCAGTAATTAGATATTTTTGGCTTTAAAAAGTTGACTATTGAGATGTGTTTTTCGCAATGCATTATCGAAACAAGAAATCCTCTGAAATTACTGTCTAAGCCATATAATAAGCGGTCAAAGTGAATGAGTATCGACTACAAATTTTTGATATTTTAGGAGTGTATTTTGTAATAGTTTAATATTCTTTCATTTCTTTTTCGAACGTAAAAATGACCGAACATGCTTTTTGTCTTAGTTGTTCAACATTTGAGAGGCAAGACTAACTATCTGAAGCGCAACATTTTATCAGGCCATTTTTCTCTATGAGAAGTAGTGTTACAGTTATTCTGACATTTATTTCACATCCTCCTAAGATTCTTGTACTATAAGTTAATAAATTTTAGAACATATTACCAAAGGTCGAGTCTTCAACTTCACATTTTACACTAGGTAATTCATGCGCAGTCCTAAACAAATAGGCTTGTAAATGCTAGCATACCTCGAATTTAAATCTATTGGTTGACTCTAATGATACAATTCCCCCGTCAGGCTATGATGTAATTCCCTTAGAAAAATTCATTATTTTAGATATTGAAAGAATGATATTGTTACATTTTGAAATAGAGATCGGTAAAAATACAGTACAATTGATCATAGTATTCTAAGAACTCATCACATTGTATTGAAAAAGTGTATATCGACATTTTAAAATCATCGTTTTGAACTGCCTTGAAACGTGTAAAGGTTTCAACCTACCTGTCAAAGTGTATACGAAACAGACGATCGTGATAACACAGTGCAACTTGGATAAAGCCTCGTGCATTTGCATAGTGGGACATGAAGTCTCTAATTGAGAAGAAATAAATCCTCATTTCCCAATCGAATGAAAACGATAGTAATAACTTTTCAGTCTATTTTCTCAAGTCGCTTAAAACTACTCTAGCGCCAATGTCAGATGTATTGATGCAAAATACTTGAAAAATTATTTCCACTTGAGATAAATTCGACTAAAAATCAATAAATTGGCAAAATACATTAGCGTGTTTGAAGTCGAAACAATTATTTTCACGCTTCATAACTTTTTCAAATCCCTGTACATCATGATTAAGTTCTGACTAGATTATACATTCTAAACAATTTTGTGTGATTTTCCTTTTCACGTTTCTAAATTTCAAAAGACTCCCTTTAAAAAAATGCTTTCCCTCTTCTTGAATTACATTATTCAACTTGAAAAAGATGTCAATTAGATAAATTAGAGAAAACATGTCATGAAGTTAAACTTGAATCAATTGTAGAAAATCTTATTTACTTTGAAAAACTTTTATCAGTGTGTCCTTCCTTGATGATATGAGGGTAATGGAGGAGGAACTGACCTATTTTTACAGCAAGACATAAAAAATAAGCAGTATTTTATATTTTCCAAAAATAGCACACATTCAAAAACACAAAAAACATTCGGTAATTACAATAAGCATAATGTGCCAGCCAGTCTATAGGGCGAATCTCTACTCCTGGATCATTATAAGGACTAGAATATCTGAAAATAGTTTTGAGCACACTGTATTACAGCATTCAAAAGGAAATAGAAATTTTTAATTTACTCATATTACTCAAAAGTAGAGCAAAATGGACTAATATGGACTTTTTCTCTTCGAATAAGAAATTCTTAATAATCAAGCGGTAAATTTGATCTGAAATAAAAAGGTTTTAATGCATCAATTAAGGTTCTAGTATAATCATTCTTGAGATATGTGTTTGTACCAATTACTCTTGGAGAGTTAGAAGGAGGATATGATTCAGATATAGAAGAATGATTACTGGACAATTTTAAATAATCGTCATATTTCGAGAAAAAGAAGAGCAGCCCTTCAACAACAATGAGCACTTTAATTCGGGCATACTTTACCAATTGTTACATGCCTTATATATAGATTTAAGAAAGGTACAAATCAATTTTTATTGGCTCTTCTCTCGTCTCTAGGGTTTGGCAGTGTAGTTCATAATCTAAAGAGGCCTAATCAAAAACTTGGTGATTTTACGTAAGGCCCCCGTGTTGCCATCTGACTTTCTCTGCCTCTTACGTTGGAGAGTGGTCTGGACTGCATCATTGATCGGGGATTGGGGGGTTGCCATACTAGAATCACTAATTATCGGTTGACTATGAGATTATGAATACCTCTGA
>JJOG01001483.1:0-18734 GCA_000715275.1 Gyrodactylus salaris
CTATTTAAGGGTAGAAAATGAACTTTAAAATTATAAAAAAAGGATGGGGGAAATGATGAATCATTTTTTTTCTTACTTAAAAACCCCCAATTTATAGCGGGGCAGACAGGATTTTTCAACGAATGGCCTAAATTTGTTTTTATTTAGGATCATCATTAATTTTACGACAAAAATAAAAGAAAATATTATATTCTTGAATAAGAAACAATTCTCTATCGAATGGAGATATTGCCATCAATGCGACACTTACTCATTCCCCCCCCCTGTGTAATCTTTCAAAAAATATTTTAAACACAAATTGAAACTTAAATAAAATAAGATCTCTGAAATGTAATCCGATCTGTACGAGGTTTTCTGTCAAATCTGAATTTTTTTCTCTTCTAATCATACCTGTTTCTCACACGTGTCGCTGAAGATATCTAACAGATTTTTTCTCTCCAGTTGCCCATTGCATCCTGATGCTCTGTCAAGTGACTACTCTCAATGTTGCTTTCAACACGCACCATTGGTCCCTTCTAACAGTCTTGATATCGAATAACTTTGTCGAACTCAAGAGTAACGTCTTTCGGAAGCTGGGCAAGACCAATCTATTCCAGATTACGTGCGCCGATGTCAGAGAGAGGTTTCACTATTCCATCTGGATAATCATTATCATCTTTAGGAATATATCGACAAACGGCTGGAATATTGGTGAGATTACATTTCCCCCTTTACGGCTCTGAATTCGCTTCTGAAAATTGGTCATAGAATTAATTCTCATTGAGTGGTTGTGTGTTGCATAGAGTAATTGGTAGGGCTACCAGAAATATGTATATCTTCATATCTATACATATTTTGCTATGAAACTTTTGAATAGTTTTTCTTCATGAGGAGACCATGAGAATTGAAATATCAAAAAATAAAAAATATGCATTTGGTAGCCCTAGTAATTGGTATAGAAAATTCTATTACCAATTTTCATTCGCTCACACATCTTGATCTAGATTCAAAACAGTTTGATTTTCTTGTTATTTCGAAGGAGAGAATAAATATTATATCATGATTTTCATTCAATGACCTGAGATATGACAAGAAATACTCAATCTATCAGGTCTCCTAGGTACATTTGTGTTCCACGAAACCCTAAATAAGATTCGGGAACTATGCAGTCCTAGGGGTGTCAAAAATATTTGAGAAGTATGCCATTTTTCTCCATTTATTTCAGGCGTGCTATTTCAAGAAACATTCTTAAATTAATCGTGACTATTTATAAGTAACACAAATTTTAAATCAAATCAAGGTCTTCAAATCTGGTACAAAAATACCACAATATTTTATCATGAGAACTGATTTTAAATGATAAGGGCTCATACATGAGCGATGATCACTTTTGTTTATTTCGAGCTTGGAAAAAATTGTTTACAAATAGACAAGTTGACAAAGAAAAGCTTAAATGCTTCTCATTGGTCGAGACAAAAGGACCAATCAGATCCTTCTAACCTAAAATCTCTTGCGTGCTAATCCAAAATCTCTCGCGTGCTGACTTTCGACACCCCTGCTCTAGCCACTTCAATAACGAGTTTCAACAATTCATATGGATTATATATTTTTTCTTTAAATCGAGTTTCATAGCCTAGTATAACTCTTCGGGTTAACATGAGGGATATCATGGGGAAGGAGGGTTTGAAACTATTTACCAAGTAAATTCGTTAAGTCTACTGTATGGGAGAATGCATTTTTAGACCAGACTCTCTCCTTGTTACTTTATTCATCCCTTTGCAAGGCGCCACTATTCGAGGCTGGTCCATTTAAAGGCAAGCATGCATAGTTGTCTGCGGTCAACACCGATAAAGCTTGTCTTCAACTCGATCAGCCTCGAACTGTCCAATGGCTAGTATACAGGGCTTATGAGTGTTCGATTCTCATATATGGCATGCTGATTCATCCCCAGAGGACGCATTGTCTATATATACTTTTTTTACCACTCTTTTGGGGCTAAAATAATGAAGCATTTCGATTCATATTAGACTTGAGTAAGTATTTCACTATAAATAAACAACATACCTCACATTTTCTTGGTGTCCGATGGGAAATAATTTCGATGTAATCCTTTTCCTTCAACCTGGAGACTCTTTCCCCACTGTTTTGGTGAAACTAAGTCCCGAGAATTTCAGGGCTTCACTCTAGCACATTAAATTGCTCATATTTATGTCCCTTACTATGGACAGCTTTTCTTAAAGTCCTTATAAATCTAGAATACATTCAAGAACTTCTCTTCAACGGGACTTGTCTCTTTTGCGCTGAGGTCATGGTGGACTGGGTGAAGCATGCCTTCATTACAAAGTTCAACTTTATTCCTGCCAATGTGAGTCTTTGAACAGAAATTATATTCTGATTTTATAGTCTGCTCAACATTCAAACGACAGATGGTAGAAACAGAAAATTTCAAAGGGGCTCATGATTTGGGTCAAGAAAACAAAATGTTCATAGGCGTCATAGTTTTTTAATCTTTGAAATTCAAAACAGAATTGCGAAACAAATAATTAAGGTATATGAAATGTATAGATATTTTAAAATAAGGTTAAACCATAATCCTCTCAGCAGTAATGCAAAAAGGGGCTTTAAATATATAAAAAAGGAGAGTAGACAGGAATTCAATCTACTCTACCTGCTAAAAGTAGTTTTCAATGGATATCTAGACAACGGTTGATCTAAAGCTGAAAAATCATAAATTACCTCCATGGTGAAATACATGAGCTGTTGAAAAAAGTTTTAAATCATTGGAGTAGTTTTGTCGAAAAGCTTCAAAAACTAAACGAAAATAGTTTATGCATTGGTTCCATTCAATGTTTAGGGTCGTAATGAGTTCTTCTTGCTATTGATTTAATTTTCTCTAATAATTCCAAAAGGTTTACCGAGAGTACCAAGTCAGCATAGCTTATGATCTCTTCAAATGTCGCCAAGGTCAGGTAAGTGAATCTTTTATATTTTCAATCTTAAATATGAGTGGCATAGAGGAATAGTTCCCGAATTCCCAGCTAACTCATGTTTTGGGTTCGATCCCAATGGCCTGCCTACGATGTAAAAATTATTTCGCATACATTTCAACAGCACAACGGTGACTATCTTGACGTCTTGTCACGAAGAATGGGCCTTACGCCGATACCACTCGCCTGCCTTATCAATCTTATGGTATATCAGACAATTGGATCCTTGACCCTTTTTCTAGTCATACCTGTTATCTTGGCATTGTAAGTCATTCTTGTATAGAAGACCATTTTCGTTTCAGAATAAATCAGTTAATCTTTCTCAACTTGATTGGCCATTTATCACCAATAAATCTGAAAACATTTGTTTTCAATGGCTTGGTCTATCGACAAGACGTTTAGAAAGTGGAAATATGCAACTGAATACCAAGATTATTTTCTCAGCTTCGAAGCATCTTGTTGGTCGATCCGGTACAAAAAAACCTTGGAAAAAGGTTAAGATTAGAGTATGATGGTTATAATCTAAAATGTATCACAATTTTGCAGCCTTTTCTGCATCAAGATACTGGTGAATATAGTACTGCTAGATAGGGCGTTCCGCCTTGTGCAAGTCTACATTCGTGAGAAGCTCATTGAGCAAGGCTTCATCACCCTCCCCGGAAGTACCCCCACCCAGCCCAACAATCCCGATAAGGTGCATAACCCAGAAGGCCGAGCGACACGGCGCGCTAGCATCGCCAAGGTCGAATTAATCTCCCAGAAGGAATCCTTCAAGCACCCCAAACGCATACATTCCGACTCTTTCTGTGCAATCAGTCCTAGTGATATTCTACGCTTCCATCGCAAGACTCCCTCGCCAACAATCTACGAGGGTAGCAAACCCCTTCCTGATGCCGGGGACACGAAACACAGCAGGTCGCCGTATTATTCTCCGTTGCGTCAAGTGCGCAAGAGATTTGTTGACGGAGAGCCCATCGGGGTGGACAGTAAGGGGACCTATTTCGACTTTAGTTCTGAATTTGTCGCGAGGCTAGATAAGGGTGAAGTGCCCCTTGAATCTTCATCGCCCGTCGATAGTTTTTCTATTGTGAGTTGAATTCATATGACTATTTTTGGTTTAGTCCCTAACCCTCATCCTTGGGGTATTTTTTATCCCCAGATGAATAATTATAATTAATAATTTATTTTTAAAATACGCCCTTAACTGTTTTATTCAGATTTTTTCATTCTCTTTCAGATGGTGCATTTTGATCTGAACCCTATTTTTAAAAATTTCTTCTCAGTAAAAATATTCCTTGAAAAGAAGTTTATTTTTAAAAGAAAAATAACCTCAACTGATTTATACATTTTTGGCGTTGTCAGAGTTATGGACTGAAGAATACGAATAAGAAAATTCAGAAAATGCCTTCATTTGGAGTTTCAGAAGAAAGGTATTCTATCGAATGAAAGAAAGTATATATCCAAAAGTGAAACAGGATGGAATCAATTCCAGGCTGATCAGGAATAAGGGAACGCAGAAAGTTGTGCTGAACGTATTCGATTGCCTTTGATTGCTCATCGATAATTGAAAACAAGAGGCCAGCGGGATAATCATAGTGCGGAAGCAGAAAAGGCGCAGAATTTACGCAGAAAATTAATTCGGTGTTGAAAACCCCAAATCTTTGATATCTACCAATACTGAGGGAACTTGTTTGAAATTTGAGACGGTTATCCTGATATCCTTGTCTATGATTTGGAGTCATTAATCGTCAACCCAAACTCCGCGAGGAGCTCCGAGATATGATCAGGATTGATCTTAACTACATCTTGAAAAGTGTTGAGAGGATAAATCAACTTCAGATCAACAGCGAACTGGAATCAGGATCAGTTATTTTAACGAATGTCCTTTTTGAGGGCATTGTAGAGAGGACTGATGAAGAGAGATCCTATTTTTCCAACTATATATTCTGATCAAATCAGGTCATTTATATAGGATAGCTCAGAAAATACAAATATTTAACATTGAAAGTTAAAATTGTAAACTTATAAAATTTTTCTTTCCAGAATGAATTTCTACACAAAGAATCCTCCAATACCAACGTATCGGAACCTGAGGAAGGCAAGGAGTCTGAAGAAAAGCTGTCTGATGCTGATATTCTCTCGTCTAGTCTTGTGAAGCAGCCTCTGGCCGACATCTCTCGCTACTCAATGTATGAAGGCCAAATCTCCTGAATTATGGATCACTTTACAATAAAGATGAAAACATTTTTTATTATTTTGTATTTACTCGAGTGGTGCCCAGTGAAACACTTGTCAAATATGTATACAGTGAGAAAGACTGAAATATAAAGGTATATATTACGTTTATTATTTCAAATCTTAATCTGATTGATTTTTTGGATGCTTTGTTTGAAAACTATGAGTCAATGACTCATTGAGTCATGTTCATTTTCGGTGGCATTCTTTTGAATATTTTTTTTATAGAAACTAAAGGTGTTCGTGTCATAATCAGACTATAAACCCAGATGGTTTTCTGTCTTTTAAAAGAATAGAGTAATTTCAAATGAATTAACTATCTTGAAGCATATTGGAAGAATGGTGTAGTGAATTGTTCCCCAAGTCCTATAAATATGATATCACTTGGGGGGGGGTTAGATTCCGGTAACCTCCCTCCTTGAAACGAGTTAACTTTGTAAATAGTTTCTAAGCCTCTCCCACCATAACTCCTCATGTTAACCCGAAGAGAGTTTGAGTCGGCTATGAAACTCAATTCAAAGAAAAATATTGATTTTTGGCTCAGTATAAAATTTTCCAATTCTAAGAAGAGGGTTAGCTAATTTAGACTTTAATCGCTTCTCAATTTTTCTCGAACATTTTTAGTCCATTATCTAATAGAATTCGATAAAAATAGACGTATGTAATGTTTATAGTGTTCTGAGCCCGAGCAATCCTGTTGTTTTCAATTTCAAGAAGAATTTATTTTAGGCGAGACAAAGTACTGTATGAAAGCTCAAATCTACAGAAAAGATGAGAAATGATTGATTACACAGGGGGTATTGGATCCTTTTTTATTTGCAGGTTAAACAAAACCAACCACATTAGATAGAAAATTTTATTTTGTTCAAGAGTCTTAAAAAAGTTTGAGTTGAATATGAATTTTCATAGTTAATTGAACCTATTTACATGAATTTTATTTATAAAATAATACTACTTGAAAGCACTATCAGTAAGAAAAATAATATTGTAAACAGCTTAAATATTACACTAGATAAAAAATTTAATTTCGCAACTTTATACGCTCAATCAATTATGTCAGAAGTTGAGAAGAAATTTTCATTGACAGAAACTTGAAAGGTATTGCTAGAAATATTTTTTAGAAAATTATCAGAAATCACAAATGTTTACAGGTTTATATCGAGTTGCCCTTGTTATTTCGTATTTCTCATGAGTAATAATTTCATCTGCTCGTTGAGTACAAGATATTTGAAACTCTCAAAGTAAATAAATATAATAGGTATACTCATAAGTAGGTTGGATGAATAGATATCAATATTTTATAGTCCAAATTAGAGGATGATCCAATTCTGAAAGAAATGCAAAAATAAGGCTAAATTTGCAAATATTTGAAGATTAAAAATTCTTTCGATCTGGAATTAACTTTAAAATATCAGTGTGACTACTATCAAGTAAATTTAAAAGTTGTAAAATCTCTCAATGAATAAACTATCGATTTTCAGATCCCATAGGTTCATTCCAACAGTTTTCTAGTTCAAATTAGAAATAAACTCTAATCCCATCTTAGGGTCTCTGAGTCAGCAATCATTAATTGTCACAGCTAAGAGAACTTTTACAACTTGATAAAAATCTACAGTATAGAAAAACTCAAGTTTACACATTTCATTGAGATGGAAATTCGAGTTGAAATTCTTTTTTTCTTTCTTATCAACAAAATAGAATCGAGTTTAGTACATTTCTTGTGCACCTCTTTCAATACAAATAAAGTGAGAGAGCTATGCTCAAAAGGAGGAACCACTTGAGTCAACAACGACACATTCACACTTAATACAATACATGTTCTCTGAGAGTGAGAGAGTAGTTTGAATGGAAATCAAGGTGCTAGAGTCAATAATGATGAAGAGATTACAAAACTCTTTTCAAATACTCATCAATGCTCTCTCGCTGTATGTGCTCAGAGAGAGCGTACATCGTTGCTCAATAATCATTTGCACAGTGATTTGTAGATGAGAGAATATTGAGATGAATAGTCAGATAAAACATATTTTTATTGAGTCTTGTTAAAAATCACATTTCGCCAATTGTACTTGGAACCACTGTAGACACTGCTGTTTTTTTACACATTATCCAGTTTCATGAACTATCGTTAGGAAACCTGTAGAATTAATTTTGAGAAGATGAATGACTAAAAATTCATGTCACTAGAGTTATCAAGGACTTTAATATTCCTTTGTTAAAAGTGAGGGATAATGTAGAATCTACATTGTAGATTATAGATTCATATTCTATGCATAAAAGTTTGGTCTTGGTCAAAAATAAGATTCAGTGCATATTTCAATTGCGCGGATATTGGGTGAAACTTTTAGATCGAGAAGCGATCTTTTCGACTGTTCAATTATTTTTGCCTTCGGTACAAGAAGATACAAAGCGTCTCTGTGGCCCTAGATGGGTTGAGCTGTCGTCAATAAGTTACGTGATGAAATTTTCAACTGAAATTACCTTTCTCAGACAGACTTTGAAATATTCATATTGTTGCACGCCATCTTTTCTCAGCATTTTTGTGCAGAGAGAAAGATGTAGAATGAAAAAAAATTAATCGAAGTAAATTTTAGGCCACTGCTTTTTGAAAAACACAATACAAGTTCTATCGTTTTGCGAGGTAATTTTGATTAATTTCAAAAAATTAATAAATTCTAAGATCCTGCCTGAACTGAGAGATATTTTTTTTCTTTTTCTAAAATTTAAATCACCAATCGTATGACCGAGAAAACTTTCAAGATGGACCAAATCTGAGAATTATCACCAGAAGGCCAAATTTGATCTCTAAAACTGAAGTACCCGACTGAATACGAATTAAATGACTTCAAAATAACAATTATATTTAGCACTACTCACAAGTAATTAACAGTTGAAAAATTAGATTTGATGAGGTACAAGTTTATGTATTCAAAAATTCTCAATTTTTTATATTGGGAGATTAAAGTGACAACTATATCAAAAAAATCACCTGTCCTGATCTACTACTTGTTAGTAGATAAAAACTTCCTACTTGAAAAATTATATCAGAAAAGGTAATAATTATCTACTTGTGAGTAGTTCTTATCCAAAAGTTATTTAAAGCTGGTTCAAGAAATTGAATTATCGAATTGGATGAAACAGGTGTGTTCTGTAGCCAATTTTCTTAACAAGATATTATTTTAATAATTTTCGAAAAGATGAGTTTATTGATTGTGAGCAATTCAAAGTTCAACTTTTTCAAAGTTTGAAATTTCTACCCCACAGCGGCCTCAAAGCCAAATGAAACTACTTTGAAGTAAATTTAAAATAATGAAAGGGGTCAATTACTGTTTAGTGAATGTATTAATGTCTGTAACAAAAATATTTCCTAATCAATCACGATTCACAAGTGTCTAGATCCTAAAAATAGTATATTCTTTAGAGTAAGAGAATCGATCAAGTCATGTATTTGATAGAGGTTTTCCATTTGTTTAGAATTCAATCTCCAAGGAAATTGTTTATCATTCTCAGAAAGGATGCATGAAATGTGCCATGGTAGTCTGGTTGCAAGGGAAATTTCTCTTTTATTTGATTTCCATCTCTTTATAGACTATAGATTGCATAATTTACATCTAATATTAAGAGATTTATTCTATAGAGACTGGTCGAAAGAATAAACAAATCAATGTAATATTACATGATCTTTGCAGTGTTGGTTTAATTACATAAATTAGTCATAAATTCTCAAAAAAAAATTCAAGAAGAATTAGTTTGATTTATTAATAAGAAAAACACTTGAATTATCAAGATGTACTAAAAGGGGTGGTATTTTCAAGTTTCCAAGACAAAAGTTTATTTTTATTTTTTATTCAAAATTTGTTATGTAAATTTATTTACAAAGATAAAGAGAGAAACTCAAGATTATTCATTGAAACCAGTCTACTATATAATAGTTATTTGAATAAATATACATACAATCTATTGTGAAAAGCCTGATTTGTGTGTACAAACACATCTATGCATATACTTCCTAATGCACTCTTGACTTGCTGTGTCCGTCTATCTCTCACTTTTCTCTCTCTCTCTGTACAATGCGTTATCCGGATATACAAAATTCTATACACAAGTCTATTGGTCGATTTTCATTGGATATTGTTCATTCACTACTTGAAGAGGTTATTTAAATACTTTGCTCAGTGAGATAATTCATTGAGATCTTTTTAAACGAGATTGATTCACTCTTACTCACTCTTCCGGATAACTAATCATCATGAGCAGCGATAGAAAGGCAGTTGTTAAGAATGCTGACATGTCCGATGAGATGCAGCAGGACGCCGTTGAGGCCTGTCACGTTGCAATGGAAAAGTATAATATCGAAAAAGATATTGCCGCCTATATCAAGAAGGAGTTCGACAAGAAGTATAACCCAACCTGGCATTGCATTGTTGGACGTAACTTTGGAAGGTATGTTTCAACATTTCATGCTCTCTTTCACCTTGTATCATTTCCTAAATGGCTCTTCTTTATTCCTCTAGCTATGTCACTCATGAGACAAAGCATTTCATCTACTTCTACATGGGACAAGTGGCTGTTCTTCTCTTCAAATCTGGTTAGATGATTTAAAAACTTAGTGGAACATTCCATTTAGTTTTTATATTTGATTTCTTCTTAACAACAAACGAAATTTCAAAAATTCCTTATGCAAAACCTGCTAAGCTTCCAATATCGTCTGTATAGATAAATAAAATTTATATTTTAAATTTTATATCCTTATTCTTCAGTCAATTTCTGTTAATTAATGTTTAATAAACATTGTTTATTTCTCAATTGTACATTTTTCTCGCATAGTAGACTGGTTGCATTTCTCTCTTGCTTACTAACCAAGAATTCATGCTACATTTTGACGATAGAAGACTGGTTGCAAATCCTTTTTCTTAAAAATCCTGCATAAATTCTCTCTTGAGCTGTCCAATGATTAATATGACTCAAAATAAGATGAATATTTTAATTTTTAAAGCTTATTTTAAGGAGAAATTTGACAATTTACTGTTGAGAGATTTTCTAAAAAAATAACAACCCATGTTTTGTTTGTCGAGTTTACTTTCTGTTCGAGTTTACTTGAACAAAGAGATTCGTGCAACCAGCCTACTATAAATATCAATGTATCATTTTTATTTTATCATCAAACTTGTACACTTTTGTATCAAGACAGATTGAATGCAAGTTTTTAATCGCTTGGGGAAGGTTGAACTTGTCACCTTTTTCTTATACAACTCAAAAACTCATTTTCACATAAAAAGTTATGAGTACTTTATGGTGAAAAGAAGCATTGATTTCAAGCATTGTCTGTTGGTGTACGCTACGAATGTGACAAAATACCCCCGAGCTTGGTGTATTAAATACACGATATTATGTGACACAAATATTTTTGTTTGAATGAACTTGTTCAATTGAATGGATTTCGTTCGAAATACAGCCGAGATTCATATTCCCTATTGGGGAATACTGTGTCAGTACCTATACTATACCTGTATTCCTTCTGGAATTCAAGGTTTTCAAAACCTACTGTATTCTCAAAGAATGGGTTTATTCACTGGCCTAATAGGCCATATTGAATAGGGTCTGAATGTGGGTATTTTATTAAATGGACTCATTTTCTCACATAGTCATGAATATCTTCTAAAATCACAAAAATGCAAAGAGAAAAATTTCCCTTTAGAATTTAGTTTCATTGCTGAGTCTTACTCTCTTTGGGTTCACATGAGGGCTTATAATGCAGAGATGGAGAAAATTCTTATCAAGTAAAATCTTCTTTAGGAGGGAGGCCATCATAATCGAACCAACGCCATATGAAAAGTCGTAATGTGGCCGAACACAGTTAATTGAATTGTAATAAAAATACGAAAAAATCATACAAGCTTTTAACTGTTATTAAGGTCACCTAAATATGAGAAAAGTGAAGTTGTACGACCTATCTAACAAAAGTGTGAGCAAGATTTTGGGTTTTCTTTCTGTAAAATACACAAGTCTTAAATTTTATTCAGACTTCAAGCAGGTTCATTTTTACGCGAGAATGGTTCTTATCATTTTTAACGAACTTTTTGCTTGAAAATTAAAGACGGTCCTTATTTCAGTATCATTTCAATATTAATATTCAGTTCTTATGCCTTACCTGAAACTTGTGAACCCCCCTCCCATAAACAATAATTTACTAACAACATACTACTACGAGTAATATGGTTAATACTTTATATACTTTCACACTCAGTCATGGGTGCCACCCATTGGGTGGGGCACCTAGAGAGAATATTTAGCATATTTTAATATCGCGTTAGGAACCCTTAGATATGCCTGAATCTTTAATCAAAAGTACCCTGACACTTTAGTTTCAAAGTTATAAACTAATATTGCGAAGAGGAATATTCTCATTAGCAGGGCAACAGAAAGCATTTATTATTTTGATATTTTGCTTGTAGAGAAAAGTTTATTAACCTACTATGAGTTTCATTGTAAATTTTTCAAGAAGTTATAATAGATTTATGAAAATAATATTTTATTAAAAAGATTGATTTTCTAAAATGTCAATTTTTACTTAAACGCCGATTTGAGTCTATTGATAATACTTTTCATATGACTTTATAAGAGAAAATTGAAGAAAGAAAAACTCTGCATCTTCTGGTATAATTAATACATTATTGGAAAATACCTATTTTCAAAAATTGTATTTATTTAACAATACTACCTGTAAGTAACAACACAAATGAATACACTATTAAATACAAATATGAGGTTGATTTTTGAAGATAACAGGATATGACCCTCGTATACAACATTCCTCACAATCATTCGGAAAGAAACCGGAGGAGGAATCGAATTTCTTGACAATAAAAGCCTGTTGGTAGACCGATAATGGGTGGTGTCCACTCGCTTGTAGGTAAGGCGAATATGGGGATTTATACCAGGCTGATCAAGATAGAGGGACCTCCAAACTTGCGTTTTAACTAAAGCCGAGATCGTTAACACTCATCCTTTTAATAAAATAGATTTAAAAAATATGTGAGACCCTGACGACCGCTTTTAGTCGTTGATTGTTAAATTTAAACTCTAGAAGGAACGCTTAGATAATTGATCTTGACTAGTCTTCAACCCTCCTAGGTTCTCGAAATCTGAGTTACCAGATGAAAGATTTTTAACCTGGCATATAATTCGATGAGCAATCTATAAAAGGATAAAAAAGTACAACTTCGAATGTGAATTAGAAAAGCAGTTTCTAGATTTAATAAAATTCAAATTATTTTCGCGCGAAAATTTCAAACAGCTCTACTGTTGAAACCTAATATTATTGAGGTGCGAAAAAGATGGCATTCGAAAGCCTAACATTCTCTTAGTTCATTACTGTTAGTTCGAATATTTTCATCACTCTTTTTGTCGGTGTTATGAGCCTTCTAGTGAGATGTCACAATAATATTACTGTGCGCCTAGGAGGGTTAAGACGAATTAACAGGATAACAAAAACTTAAGGTCATCGGCAAATTGGAATATTCCGCTTAAGCCAGGGTTACTGAAGTTAAAAATAATTCATTTTAGGCACGAATTTCAAGAAATAATATAATTTAAAATATAAATTAAAGATAAATAATCAGTATACTTGAAAGTAGCAAAATGACTTGTTACTAAATACAAACATAATCACAAATTCTCCTATATATTCTCATCTCATTTAAGCTGAAATATCTCTTTTAAGCATTAACATTATTCTCACTTTTATCTGGTTGAGTTGTCTGAAATCAGATCAAAAGTGTAATCACACAAGGGCTGCTTCTAATTGGTCAATTTGAATGGAGTGATTTCATTGGTTCTTATTGATATATTATTATAATCTTCTTTCAATCCACCTCCGAGGCGTATGTCATACACAGCTCGAAACATACATGGAACTCTGATGGACAACCGTTGAAAATGCTATTCTGGAAATTATTACTCTTATTCATAAGGATTGGTGAGTCATTTAGAATGTTGGGCAGTTCTTTGATTCGAATAGGCCTACCCGAGGATTTAGTTTGAAGCTTTTCATATTTAATAGATTGAAGTTAATTGATCTTGTGTTGAGTTACGCTTAGAAATTCCTTAAAATCTGACTTTTTTTGTCAAAGAATAAAAAAAATTATAATTTGACCCGTCTAGGCAGAAAATTACAATTTTGCTCGTAACTTTTATGTTTCCAATGATATCTTCATGATGGTCTAAGGAATTAATTTTTTAAAGTCTCATTTTAAAATTGGAATGGATTCAAATACTCAGACTCTGAGTCTCAGAGGATTTCAAGGCTGCTTCAAAACTCAATTTTTTTTGATCACATTTTATAGACGAAGGAATGAGCTTTTGATTGGTGTAATTATCATCTCTTAATAATCTCTAGTTATAATTATACAAGTATTCAAAGTAATTTGACATTATGCATCCAAATTGCCCCAATTTCTTTTGGATTTAAAGATGGTCATCCTAAGATTAATGTGAAATTAAAAATATTTTGAAATAATGCACTGTTCACCGAGAAAACTAAGTTGAAACTTTTTTATTAACTTTTAAACTAAGGAAATTTTCAAAAAAATCTTCAAGCAAATATTGTTCTGAAGTAAAAATTACAAACTTTTCAGTGTTTAATAAATAGGTTCAGCAAAAATAGCTAATTAAAAATTGAAAACTCAAAGAATGTAATTGATTAGCCCATCTGTTTTTGCACTGCACAAAAATTAAGCTCAAAACTGTGTCAATTTGAAAAAGAAGATGAAAAGATTATCCAGGATTTGGCAGTCGTATTAACAAGTGTAACTGAAAGTTCATCTTCCATCTAAAGGAGGAACTCTTACAACATGCAAAAGTGTCCTTTATCAGGGTTTCTAACGCATACATATTACACTCACTCTAGACACTGCTATCTATTCAACAGAATAGCATTTGATTGCACCCCAACACGTTCAAGAGAATAAAAAGATTCTCTCTTTTTTGCTACAAGAAAAACAGATAAATTCAGAATATAGAAGAGAAAAATACAGAATATGTACCAACTAGGCGAGATTACCCAGTGTCAGACACATGTTGAATTTGTCTGGGGAAGGTGATGAGAAAACTTTTTTTATTGCATAAACACTAATTTAATAGCGTACCTCAATGACTCATTTTATAGGTTTAACGGAGCAAGTTTGAAAACCTACTCATTAGTATGTCTTTTACATAAATGTCGAATATATAAAAAGAAAGAATCTCCACTCCTGAGTAGTGTCTGACTAAAGAATTACAAGGCAACATTTACTACAAGAGGGATAATCTCTCAGGATAGATGATTAAAAGTTGATTTCTCTGGAAAATAAAGTAAAAAGAGAAGATTAAAAATCTCTCCTCTCTGGATTTAATTCTGTCTACTCTATATCCTCATTCTCCTTGGGGATGCTAAGAAATGATTATCTGGCTCTCCTTTTGTATTGGAAAAGATAATTTTTGTTTAAATGATCAAAAAATATATATTTTTGCTAAACTAAATTTCAATGAATAGTTGTAAAACACAAGTCTTTTAGATTCACTTCAAACATCAGTCTTGATTAAATTCAGCTCGTTGTAATTTTTCTATTAGTTTCATGTCAACTTTTCCTAATTGAATCTTTTGTCTTTTGATTGACTTCAATTAATAATTTGGATGCAATGGTTTTCTCACCCAACGCCGAATAAAGATGGGCAATTATTTTTTTAGTAAAAGGTATTCACGTAACCAATTTATTACGTCAGTATAACTTGTGAAAGAATTCATATTTAAAGTGAAGAAAATAAATATTTCAACCAATTCTCATGAGTTCTTCAAATGGATTATAAAAGATCACAAACTAATCTTACTTATGTCATCAAGATAGAGTCATTTGTCTAAATTTGAGAAATTGAGACATCTCAGTCTGAGGAAACCCAAAGAAACGAGAGTAAGACCTTGAAAAGTCGATAAAAGACATTGAGAAAGGCACAGAATTAGATTCGAAGGGAGAAATTACGATCTTAACATAGATGTGACTTGCAGAACGTTGAGAAATAACCTCGATGTAGACAGTAACTTTCGTAGGTGCAAGCCTCTTCCTCGGGTCACTTTGTTAAAATCTCAACATAAAGTGAAGAGATTGCAATGGGCTGAATGATTGAAAATTTCGCCAACTTGAATAATGATATCTTTAGAGATGAAAAAAAGAATTAAAACCTGTCATGTTTTGGGCCCATATTCTAGTGATGGATAGTTCAATTGTGAAATGCCCTTCTAGAATAAATTCTGAAGGAAATCAGAACATTTTGGCCTTCTCCCGTTCATTTCAGCCCATGAGCAGGATGTAAACCCGATTAAAAAGCAATATACAGGTTTATTTTTAGTATCAAATAATTTCAGAACCCAGTCTAGAAACAGTTCAGACAAAATTTTTTATTTTGGTGATCAGAAATTGCCCATTTTTTCTTAAATAAAATGATTTCCAAAGTCACTGGATTCTGGAGGTTTCGACAAATTTGTAAGGTCTATTAGATGTATTTTGAGTCGTATTACGATAGTATGGCTGGAATCACTTGCTTGAACCTTGAACTCCTCCTAATCTACTCTCATGGGTGTTTTTATAATCTATTACAATTAGTAAGTATATTATTACCTACTGAGAGCTTGTGTAATTTTGAGAAGATATTTATTGTGTCCTCGAGGAAATTTTAAATCCTTACTATATTTTTGGTCACTCGATATGCAGTGACTTGTTACAAAAAAGTTTCAAGTTTATTTCTAATAATGGATATTTTCCTAGAGTCTTGGTGGGTTTAAGAGAATGAAGGAAGTACTAACATGAGGACTGAAAAACCTCTGATGTTTGACGGTAGATTTTTAGTTTTCGAAGAAAATATCCTTAAAACTAGAAACAAGCCACAACTTGGGGCCCCAGAATGACATGAAATTTACAGTAAATAAGTCCTTTTTCATTATTCCTCATTTGAAATTCTAGAGTAAAGACTTGGATTTTCTTCAGATATTAATGAGTTTCCCTAGAAACCAGCAGAGTATGGCAATATAAACTGTTTCCATTTTACTCTTAATTCGCAATGCACTTTTCAAGGATTCCTTTTTCTAGCGTAATATAATTTCTATCAAAATCATAATTTATATTTGAAAGTTTTTTAAATTCATTAGAAGTGAGGAACAATAAGGAGAACTTTGAATGAGAAATCAAATTTCTTGGGCGTATTCCCTATTAACAAGATGGCCAATTATTAATATTTGTTCAAGTCATTGATGTTCATCTCTCGACTGACAAAGGATTGCAAACAATATTAGTGCATTTTCTTCTTCAAATCACTTTACTATCAATCACTTTTGATCTGATTTATCGATCTCTTTTGACTCTTTGAGATGGGCTTCACTTTAGAGACGGCCTGGTTCTTTATTTACTGTACTTGAAGGAAGATGAGCCGACCAAGATCTCTCCTTGCTTTGAAAATTATAGAACTTGTACTGGATACGAGAGTGTACAATAAATGGCTCGTTTTAGACCTAATACACGCACAGATGGTATAGAACGATTGATCAAATCCTCATGAACAGTTAACAGGATATGATCCTCGTACACGACATTCCTCACAATCATTGGGCCAGAAAACGGAAGAGGAATTGAATCCAGGCCTGTCAGGAGACTGATAATGGGTGGAGTCTACTCATTACGATACGTTGCTTGCAGTAAAGACAAAGATGTGCTGGACGTCTGTGATCTTCTTGGATTGCTCCTATCTGCGGGATGGTCGGAGAGCGGGAGAATCTTGTAAATCTGCAATCTAAGAGAAAAAGAAAGATTTATGTAGAAAATAAAAGTCAGTGTTGACCTTATTTATCTAGGAGTCGAGTTCTACCTCCAACTTCAGCTGTTGTAAGGATTTGAGACCATCATCGATCACATTGAGCGTCTTAAGGATTACTCGTCCCTTTACCATGTATCATTTTAAAGGTCCTGATCTAATCCATATTCTAGTCATTTTGACGGAAGTCTCTTGTCTGTTGTTCTGGATATCGGGGGGAAAGCATACAAAAATGAAAAAATAGTTTTGACAAATCTATAAACTCCTAGGCTTTGGAATAAACAAAAAATGCTTATATGACAGAATTATTCATCTACATTATCATAATAATGATTGGTATATATTTATTGTGTAATTGCGTTTTCTTAGTAAAAATTCAATGCTACCTCTGTACACCTCTTCCACCCTTCGTGTTGCTTGGTAAACAAAAACTGTAGAATTATTATTCCCATGCCACATTAATAGGAAACAGTGCACCCTATTGTCATACAAGGGTTTTGCAGAGTCTCTCTCTCTCTCTATTTCATTATTCTAATTCAATGATTGGCAATTTCATCTATTGATTTGAGAAGAATAGATTTCTTCAACCCTATCGTCTTTTTCAAATGCTCACAACTCGTAGGAAAATCATGAAATCTTAATTAAGTTTGTCGATATGATCGATCCAGAACGGAAACATTAAATCATGGGATGAACATCAAAAAGTCCTGAAAGTTATATTTCAAGGCTATAGTATTTTTTGAATTCTAATCATTTATCAATGAGACTGATTTACAAAGTTATTGGGCCCTAAAATAGCCTAAAATCAGAGTAAATTCCTAAAATATAATGTCCTATTTATAGGTCATATGACTCATATTTAAACAAATTGGTTTCAAATGTTCATTTGACAAAATATCTATCTATCAAGCCTTGTAAAATACCCCTGTTGACTCAACAGTTGAGCGTACCTTTTCAGTGATGAATCATTTAATGCACAATAGAAGAAATTTTGATAATACACCTAAATATGCGTCTTCCTTAACAAACATGAAAATGAAACGGCGTTAGGGCAGGCAGTATCAATTAGCCAATCAAATTACATAATCAAAATGTACAATTGATGTATGGCATGTCTTATTAAAAATACGTGGTGTACATTTTAGAAAGGAGTGTTGCACACCTGGGGAACATTTATTAAACGAAAAGTGTCACAATGTTTATTTTTGTGTAGAAATGATTTTATGACTACAGTGCATTATGCGGAGAGGGGGTGAATGTTTTACCCTCCTAGGTAGGTAAAGGATCATTTAACATTAAACAGTAGAGAGGAGGCTATAATTAACATTCACCCCCTCTCCGCCTAATGCACTGTAGGTAAAGAAGAACAGTGGAGAGGAGGGTAACTGTTGTTCTCTCTATTCATGACTTATCAATCAGTGACTCTGAGTCATTTTTACTGATTACGCATTAATGTAAATAATATAAACATTGTGACACCTTTCGTTTAATAAATGTTCCCCAGGTGTGCAACACTCCTTTCTAAAATGTACACCACGTATTTTTAATAAGACATGCCATACATCAATTGTACATTTTGATTATGTAATTTGATTGGCTAATTGATACTGCCTGCCCTAACGCCGTTTCATTTTCATGTTTGTTAAGGAAGACGCATATTTAGGTGTACTAGACTAGAATATTACACTTCTCTGTAAA